>JBBPCS010001465.1:0-15049 GCA_037974645.1 Hollardia meadi
TATAACGAGCCATTCAATTGAATCAGGTGTGTTGGAGCAGTAGTGTTGGAGAAACATCTAACACATGCAAGGAAGAGCGTCTCCAGGACCAGGACTGAGAAACACTGGATTAGAGACACATGATTTCTGAAGTTTTAAATGATTCTGGTCTGGGCTGTTCTGCTGACAGGCCATCATGTATTTGTCATGTGTGAAGCCACCTCATAATTCATGCCAGCTCAAATTACCTCTCTGGATGGCTCAACATGATCATGACATGCCATTGGTGACAAAGGACAAAGGTTGTGAGTTCAAAACCCAGGTGATGCAGAATGAAAATCAGGCATTGTGCTGTGTGAATTAGAGACATTACTTTAGGGTTTAGTGATCGTTGTGCTCCAGACAGTTCTGCTGATGGATCCTCCTGTATTTCTCATGTGTCTTTATCATCTTCCTTGTCTTCCTTCTCAAAATACCCAGTCCCCACTCTATAATTTGAGTTTATTATGTGGTAAAGTTGTATTGTGGTACAATAATTATAATGGCCCTTGTAATATAATAATCTTGTGATGCTGAATCCTGGAACCCATCAGATGTCGTCTCATGATTATTTAGCCTCTTTGGGCAATGGCAAATTTTTTGGAGCTTCAGGTATAGCGAGGGTATATAACGTACGGATATGCAGACCAAGACTTCTTGTGTTCCTCTGTGTCATTATTTACAGCAATCTCTAAACCCATCTACATTCATACACAAGCATCAGTTTATTATACACATTATTATAGAGATGCCTTTTCACAACAACAATACACTCCCCTGCTTGTACACAGTTGCTGGAGGTGGTTACAGTTTTCTTTTCATTTGATTGAGGTTGACACAGGATTCATGTTAAAACTTCTCTTTGGAGGGTGGTTATTTTGCCTGAACCAATCATCATGTATCTATCCACTGTAAATCATTTTGAGATAAGGAAGTTGTGGTAGGAGCAGTTAACATTTGTCATATAGATTGAATTAAAATGTTAATGAGTTTTTTCTCTCAGTTGATGTACAACAACCTGTACAGCTGCATTGTGTTTTACAATGTCAAAACAAATCTGCAGTGTGCTCGAAACTGTTAGCAAACATTAGCCTGCTACATGTGACATGATAGTTCACCACCTCTCTCTCTTCTGACAGTGAGAGCAATTACACAAAAAATGTTGAGTGTTGATGCCATAGGCTGCAGCCTGTAGCCCATACTGAAGCCTACTCTGTCATTACTGTCCCCCTTCCCCTCTGGAAAACCAGTCTTTGCTAAAATGGGAAAGTCGCCACTGACACCGATTTAAAAACTCTGATATACTGTGAAATACAGAGAGTTTTATCTGGTGGTGATTTAAACAGCATTGTGTGAACTCCTTTGACAAGGGCAGCACTCCTGCACTCCTAGTTTAAATAATGATGAAGTAATGCATTGATTAATGATGATTTAATGCATGAAGTAAAGCAGGATGTATGAATTCCCAAAGTCAATTGTTACATAGGGCCTAACCCTTTACTTATTACAGCAGTTGTGACACTACACACGGGAAGTTCACTTGGTCTTGAGAAGTTGCAGCCTTTATTTACTGACAGTCAAGTCAAGATACATTTTATTTATATAGCGCCAATTCACAACAAAGTTATCTCATAATACTTTACATGTAGAGTCGGTCTAGACCACACTCTTTAGATACCCAACATTCCCCCATGAGCAAGCACTTGACAGACGGTTACCTGCACTGTACATTCAGTGCTAACTACAAACTTACTAACTTAGAAAGTTTCCCTTTTGCTCCGCTCTGCTGCGCTCACTGTGAGCACACACTCCTTAAGCACACACATCAGAAGAAGCTACGCTACTCTTGTAACAGTAGATAACGACATAATCAGAACCCACGTTTTCTCTCACAGCACAAGCGCTTCATTCCTGCACAGGATGCGCAGAGAAAACTTACATTGGAATAGTAATTTCAGCTTTGGATTAGTATTAATTTATTATTCGAATTTTAAGTGATTTCCTAAATTTGTTTCAACAGCTCTTTGCCTCATATTTTGATTTCTAATTTACCACGAAAACCCTGGGTTTAATCAATGTCTAACTAAATTATATTCATTTGTGTGCAGCTTTTGATTTCCTCGTCCCTCTTCTACACACCTAGCTCATGAAATAGGTGTATGGTTTAGATCTACTATACATACTTGACATGTGCAAAGTATTCTTCGGCTCTATGGGGTTTAATCAATGCCAGGAGAGAAACTTTAAGATGTGCTTACTAAGTTTGCAGGTTTGGAGTTTTTTAGTTAAGTTCATTATGGAACTGCTTCTATAATCTGATTATCTGCCCAGAAAACAAAAGGCATTGTATTAAACACAGTCATTCATTTCAGTTCATATATTTAGTGGTCCTGTCAAGGCCTGATAGAGTACTCTGTCCTTTACAGCTGGCCACTTCAACACCTATCTGTGTCCTGTTAGAGGGAGGCACTATAAAAGACACTCCGAACACCTGCCTTTCAAATCCTTTCTGCTTTCATATTGCTGCCACTGGCTATATACTGCATAGTCATAAATATCAAACCTCAGTACAACACAAGTCATTGAAAATGGATTGTGTCCCTGTGAGTTACTGCGTACTGCTTTACTGGAAATATGCTCAAAATTAAGGATCTTATGCAACTAGTAAGATCAATGCTCAAGAACAAGAGTCATTAGAGCCCAGCACCATAAACCATATGCTGCATTACATTATGTTTAATGTTTTCTGAGGCAGCTGCAGAACTCATAAAGTCATACTGTCAACATCATTATAGTCAAATACAGTGCATTTACAGTGTTAGTGTTTTATTATAGGGCTACTCCTGCGATTTATTATAGTATACTTCAATAAAGCTGGAGGTCAAAATACAGATTCAAAAACAATCAAAGCCACAGAGGCAGCTATACACAGACATTTAGTCCCTGGTGTGGGTCAAGCTCAAAAACACTGGATCCTACACTTCCCATAATACAATTCATCAGCAGATTATGATCATAGAAACTGTTCTATTACTACAACTTGAATTGATTCATAGTTTTGGCAACCAAGATGATCAGACAGGATTTTAACAAAACTAAAGGTTTGCCAAACTCTTGTGGAATAGGAAACAAACAACAGCCATTGCAAACATAAAACAAACATGATAGCAAGTTGCTCATCCAGCACATATGAGTATAAGAGGTTTTATCTGGGAGGTTTTCCACAGGTCTGTTTAGGATCCTGTGAAAAACCTACCTGATTCCAACAAGCACAGTCAAACCTATTCCGAATTAACTATAATTAGACCCAATCCAAAATGCAGTTAATCGAAATAGAGTGAATACAGATATTGGCAGCATTAGGCTCCACCACTTTAAAGCATAATATGCAGATCTTACCTTGAAAAACAATGTACAGACTCAAAAGGAATCCCTCCCAATCATCACTTATGACCGACTAGAAGTGTGTGTTGTAGCTGCAGAGACCCTGCCCTCTGCCTGTATTTTCTTATTTTCTTACTATTTTGCCATGTTTGGCACGTTTCAGGGCGTTAACTTATGGGCAGTGCTGTGAAGGCCTCAGCCAACACCAGCAAGGTTGGGACTCACCGCTGTCTCCGTCTCTCTCCTCTGCTCTGTCTGTGTGAGCTACAGGTTGGGGCTGAACTACACAAACGGAGCAGACAGGTAAACAGCGGACAGGATGAAGCCGGCGCTTCAGTTGGTTTCATGGTGGCACCTTCCTTCAGGGTTGTGCAGAGGGTGTGGTCATGTTGATCTGTGCTTAAGAATGCTTTAAAATTACATTTTCTTTCTCTGATTCACTGCTTTGTTGATGCTCACGTCTCTCCCTTTCTTCACTCACTGATCCAGGGAGGAGGGGCCCACTTTGAATGCTTAGATTGCAAACAGCAACCCACAATTGCTGCATATTATGCCACTAATGATTAGCAGGTCCATACAGAATCTGCGACCGCAGCGCTCCGCAGATATCTACGCAGATTTGAAATGAATAGAGATGCTGCTTGTAAAACGCATGAAGGTCTCCAAACCCTTGTGAGACAGACCTGTGTTGCATTCAGTCAGTATTAAGATCAAAGTTAGACAATATGTCATAAATTAGATTTACTGCTGAGGAAGTGAGAAGGCACCATGTGTCATCATGTCAACTGCGAGAACATGGGCGAATAAATTTCTCTCAAATTCTGCAGATTTTCATTCTTGACCAGTATTGAAAACTGTAAAGAAATGGTCCGATTCTGTCTGGATGTTAACATGACCAGAGGTATTACATATGAGATTTGTGACAAACAGTGGTAATCTACCCAAGCCCATGCCCACTACATATGCACTCATGTTTCTTTTCCTGAATCTACCGGTCGGCCCGTTACTTTACAGTGAGGTGCCATCACACACATACCAATTCCTCTTCTAATACAAGTATTAAACCATCATGAGTTTAAACTTGACAATACACAGAACAACAAAGAATAACGGCCTTGTTTGCAGTTTAAGGTGTTGGAAAATGCTTTTTGGGGGGGGCTTTGAGGCCTTTTCATCCAAATTTAAAACTAATCTTTTCACCTGAACTTTCAGCTAGTTGCTTTTTCTTTGATTACTTTGGGCCTTGTACTGGTTACCATTATCTTCCCAGTGAGTAGGTCTCAGTCTCAGTGAATCCTAGTACTTTTCTCACTTTCACTGTCTATTACTCTCATTTTCTGACCCTTCTGATTTGAAATGACAGTCACAACTACAAAATCCAAACTCATCTTGTAATAAACCAAATACATCCTTTCAACAACAAACCCCAATCTTTTAGTGGATATGATGGAGCTTCCTCAGGCTCAGGCTGGTAAATCTGACATGGCATGTTATTCATTTATTTAGTTTTCATGTCACATGGCAGTCTAAATGCTCTTTGAGATCAGGAAATAACATTTTAGGAGAACAGAGAATCACAGTTATTTTTAGCATGAAAAGGCTTCAGGTCATACTGAATATTGGCAGATAACATCAGCTTTGGAAACTCCACGTCAGACTCTAGTCATTTCCTTTTCAATAAAAGGACATTTCCCAACTCAAGAGAGACTAAATTCAATGCAGAATACCATATTTGATACCGCCTCGCGGTTGAATGCCTCCACACACCAGTCAAGTTGGAGTTTACATAAATGTCTGTCTGCTAGAAATCCCTCTTCTGACAGAAAGTATGTATTAAATGGAGTCAGCACAGCCTCGTGGGCAAGTGGGTTGTATCCAGAGCTTGCACCTCAGAGACTGGGGTTCATATCCTGCAGTTGGCTCCTTTTTTTCAGTAATTATTTGGGGTTTTTTGTTGTTGTTTTTTTGTCGCACTTTGGTTACATTTAGGTTTAGGCAGCACAAGTCGGTAGACTTGAAAGACGCTATATAAATGCAAGTCCATTTACCATTTATCATTTCACAAATACTTGGTTAAGTTCAGCTAACAAAACTACTTGGTTAGGTTTACACACCACAGATACTTCATTAGGGTTACACAACAAAAACACTTGGGTACATTTAGGAAAACATCATGGTTTAAAAAAACACCCTTTCACAACATTTAACATGTTAAAATAACGTTTCTGGAAGAAGGCACATTTTGAACGCGGCTACACAGAAGATCTATAAAATCAGCACAGTTTCAAGGTGGAATTGGTTGATTAGTGTCACCAATTCAGTATTTGACCAAATGAGAAATATGGTAAATTTTGTCATTATATAGTATGGTATAGTGTGAATTCTTGAGTTATGGCTAAAATGTGTTTTTTGAGGTCACACTGACCTTGGCCTTTGACCACCAAATTAATTAATTAATCAGTTCATCCTTGAGTCCAAGTGGATTTACAATTCATGCATTCACAAGAATGGGATGGACGGAACACATTAAACATAATGCCTCTGGTCATGGTTACCACTGATGTGGAGGCTAGAGACTATTACACCAAAAAGAGGAAAAATGTTTTTTAAAAATTAAAAAAATTCAATCCATGCACAATTTCTGTAAATGAATCTCCCTCTTGTGTTTTCACATGGGGAGAACTATGACTCTGTAATAGCTGCTGGTGGCCATGTTTGCATATCAGAAGCATTTGTTTTCTTACAGAGTACAAGCACACAGCTACAGCAGGTCTGTTTGGTGGTTGGACTTCAGCCCTGGTTTGGAACAACTTGAGGATGCAGCCACATGGCCAAGTGCAAATAACTGGCAGGTTACTATTAACGATATTGATTTTAAAAAAAACCTATTGATAGGGATGAAACCCTTCTAACAAAGTTAATGCAAAATGTCCCGATATGTCCGACACACTGCTTCAGAGCAAGATATTTCAACAGCTTTTAACAACTTCACAACAGCAACTCTTTTATTAGCAAACGCCCTTTAAATGCGATGTAACCATTATTTGAATATGGCTTTTGTATGAAAATGTAGGGTATAATGTAAAGCCAGACTTTTTAGCCTGATCAATGACACACTTCAAACCTATGGTTGATGCCCATGGACAGGTACATATTTAATTTGTATTACATGTTTCATCGAGAAACGTATGTATCCTTTTAAGATGCACGCTCAGGATCCATTATGATCTCATCCATAGCACTTTTCTCATCTTTGTTGGCTTAAAAGTGAAGCTCAAATATTGCTCTGTCAAACTGCTATTTCCAAGGTCATGGTTTGTTGGAGTTTTGTGTGGATGGAAGGTATTGGCTGAGGTGAAATCTGCTAGATGTTAATGATTAAATAAATGATTTAATGAAACTAGACAGAAAATAACTTTTCATTAAAGCAGCATGACTTCCTGTCACTGAAAGCATGCAATGCACCACCAAAGGGAGAGAGAACAGCAGGTTTTAACCAGCAGGAATAACTAACTAATCAATTTACATTGATGGTGTGTATTGGCTTTATGTTTCAGGCTGACAAAATAATATATTGTATGCTACCTGATGAATTGTAGAAAACAGAGGTGAAGAGCAGCTACAAGGGGTTGATGATGATGAATCCCCAAACAGTTACCATTCAAAACCTCAAAGCTGCAATATTTTGTTTCATATCTTCGATTTTAAGTTTATATGGTGAACTTCAGTTGCTTATTTACACATCCAAAGTTACAGAGCAACATTATCATTCATTTAGATTTGGGTTTCTGGACACATGATCAACCTAAATCCAATAGTGACTCTGTGAGAGCAAAGAGAGTGAACTAAAACAGTTCTGTCAGGACCACTATAGTCAAAGAAACTGAGATTTCCATTTGCATCAATTTATATTTGGCGGTATGGCTCTGTTCTGGGAGCTCCCTGCCCTTCCATGTGCCTATATGCAAAGCCTGAGGCAGAGAGCTAAGCAGCAAGACCACGAGAGTGCAGTGCACCTTGAGTTGAGATTATTTTGTCATACATATTTATTGTATGTCTTCCCACACTGATTGTCTGTGGGAACACCATGAGATTTTGAAAGACAGCTTACTTGTCCCATGGTCATTTAAAAGACGTTCACACACAAGCAAGAAAACAACTGTGTGGGAAGCAATGATAGTAAACAATGGCTTTTCCTTCTTCAATCTAATAATCATAGGTTTTACAGCCAACTGCATAGCCCTAATACAGCAACAGTTGGACTGATGAGAGGGGGCTTTACATTCAGAGAGCATCCAGGGGCACGTTCAGGTCACAGTTCGAACACTGCAATCTATTCATCCACAACATGTAGCAGTTTGGAGCAGAGAGGAAGGGAGGCTTCACAGAGAAGATACAGAAAGGGTGCTGGTGATTCTTTACCATCTAGTAAATAGCTGCCGTATAATTCTGAAAGGGATGAGATCAGTAGAGCTGAGTGACAGAGACAATAGAACAAGGGACTCTGGCAGCAACTTGAAATTATGGATGCACAATATTTATTGGATAGATAAATTATTGGGAATAATTTATTTATCCTGATAATGGGAAATTTTATATTACTGGCCAAATTGCCTTCACTGACCTCAAACTACAGGTTATGAACTTTTTTTTAAAATTCCAAAATGTGAAATTATCCCTTCTCTTATTGCCATCGGCCACAAGAAGCAGCTAATTATTGGTATCTATTGAAAAAATACAAATTGTGGATTCCTACTTGAAATACAGTATGTACAGGAGCATGTCATCCTCAACTACTGAACAAAAAGAAATGAACCAATTTAAAATGGAACCTTAACACATCCACAAGCCATTACTCCTGGTAAATTACTCTAGCTGACATAATGAACAACAAAGTGCAAATACCGCAGCTTCAACAGGCGTACAGTAACTGTAACATGGCCACGCATTTTGGGGAAGATTGAGCCAACAACTAAAAACAAAATCATACTACTGCTTCACCTATTGTATCAGAGAGTGAATTAAAGCAAATGAGCTTTGTATTATTGGCTCTGTTTATTGGCTATAATATCATTATCAGCCGATAGTCAATAATATAAATTTTGCTATTCAAATTTGAATCTGTCAGTTTTATTGGCTGAGCTGCAGGTCAGCCTGTAAGACACGAAAGTCCGTTGCTGAGTAGCTGAGTGTTGAAGTTAGTTTCCCCATTGGCTGCTGCTCTTTCTTTTTGCTGTTCTTGGATACTACTGAAGTCTTCTGAATTAATCAACCAGACCATTTTCTCTGTCCAGACCATTTGGTCTATCTGTCCAAGGTAAGTAAAATGCATTAGACTGACCAAACCAACCGGGTCGTCGGTGCCCCATTCAGTTGGATCAAAATGGCTCATAACAATACAAATGTTGAAACTTTTGACAATATGGACATTTTATACATGGTTAGAGCGGTTAGATTCCCCATAATTCAGTTGTTCAGTTTATCTTGTGGAAACCATGAGCACCAAAGTATAATTCATTCAGATTTACCGGTTTGGTAAACAAAAGAGTAGAAAGGAAGTGGTGACTCCCTACCTTTGATGTGGTCATACACTCTGATTATGTTTCCAGTCCGCCATAATTTATAATTATTTAGTCTATAAGGGTTCACTGATCCAAAAAATCAAAAGGTTTTCCTAAAAATCCAAGTTGTGAATACTGTCGTGAAGTCCATGGCTCACTGTCTGCCAACTTTGTTTGTTAGAGTCTGGCTCTAAAATGAGATTCCGCGTCTGTCTGTAAATTCCTAAATTTAGGGTAGACAGACAGACACGGGAAAAACATTATCATTGCCACTTCCTTAATAACTAATAACAGCGCTACCTGTACCTGGATCTGCTTTGCCTCTCTACGCTGTCTTTAGTTGGACAGCAGGTGGTGCAGGAGACTTGGATGTTTGGCCATCTTCTTGTTTTTATTTAGCCCCATGATATAACTCTCAGGGTGTGTTGTTTGAAATGTTTGAACAGGGTTACTCATGTTGCTGCTGTGTGGCACTTTCTCATCACAAATAGTGCATCTTGCTGTAGTTTTATGGACAGTTGAAAAGCACGTCACCACGCTACGTTTCCTTTCTGCCATTCTCTATTCTATCTCAACACAAACTGCAGTTCAGTAACCAGCAGCACACTCGGTTTTCATGTCTCATCGTTTTCCACAGTCATGTGACACAGACAAGCGATGTAAGGGCTGGTAGAGCACAGTTCATCGACTGAAAACATTTGGAAGTGATGCAACCACCCACGTTTTGAATATAGTTTTATTACAGTTTTTAAAGGAATCAAAATTAAGTTAAAATCTGTTAAAATGAACAGCTGGTAAAATAAACAAAGTGACAATATACGTTGGTTGCTCTCCGTATAAGAGTTCTGCTCACTAAACTTGAGAGTTGTATGTTTAGCAACAAGTTAGATGAGAGGATTATGGACACCACCTATGACAAATTGGCCATACTGTATTTTTACACACTGACCATAAGGGCCCAGCCATACACTGGGTTATGACCTAGTCTTTGTGAGTTTTGGATCGTGTGTGATGTGTGCGACGTGAAAATGACTATAGGGACCTAACTGAATTTCATGGTTCTATTCCAATGGGAATTATAAAGTGGCAGTACCAGAAGAATATGTTACTCAGGCACATAATGAGCAGAGCATATTAAGATTATAATTCATGTACAATAATTTTCATACTGTCAATAAGCAATAATTATGAGGTTATTGAAGGAAAACTTAGTTATTGGCCAAGTACTTGTAGAATAAGGTCATGCAGAATAAGGCATTAATAAGTGCTCTATAATGACTAATAAAGATCCAATATGCTACTAATATGCATGCGAATGAGCAAATGGTTAATATGAGTTCCCAAATCTAAAATGTTACCGAAGGTTGGAATTTTTTCTCTCCAACGATTAATTGATCAAAATAGTTTCCAATTAATTTTCTGCTGGTTGACCAATCAATGAATTGACTCATGGCTGCAGCTCTAAACCTCCCCCTACAGTATGTCATGACAGAGATGGAAATTTATTTTTCAAAAACAATGTAACATTATTGTTTTATTTAATATTTAAGTTTTTAGCTGCCTTTAAAAATGCAGTTTTGATGTTTTCTCAATATGGCCTAATGAGCTATTATGGCATAATTCTGTCAATATTCTCACTTTTTATTATAGACAGCTCAAAACAACTTTGTTCCCTCATATGCACAACTTCCTGTTTTCAAAGAGAAATCATGCAATACAGCCCAAAGGCTTTTCCAACCCTTTCTCAACCATACTATCATTCTGAAAACTCCAGTAGCCACAAGATTCTACAATGTACAGGAACGTTCCCATTGTTGAACTATAAAGGTCTTGTGTAGAACCATCGTAGCAAGGGACTGGAAAATACTGTATACACAGAATGCCAAAGTATAGCCGTCCTCTCCACCCATATGTTTTCATGCTTGTTCATCCCTGAAATTACACAGAATTTATCAATGTGGAGAAGACGGACTGTGCGTGAGCAGAGGAGGAGGGAAGCAGGCCCACATACAGCTGCGATACCACAGCCAGAGCCTCACATGCAGCTGTGATAAACACAAGTTTGCAGTCAGATTCAGTCAAATACTTGCAGTCATTAGATAGATAGATATTTTCTCTATATATTTAGATATTATTAATCCATAGACTTCACTGTGACCCTGGGTTAAACTAGAAGCCTTTGAACCAGCAGCTGCACCAAATGTGGACTTTATTTTATAGAAAATATCCTAACTGTAAATTCCATCTGTACATATTTTTATAATAAATTCAGACAGAAATGTATCAGAGTCCATGCAGAATAAGAAGAGAAACACACACACACACACACACACACACACACACACACACACACACACACTTATTTCCATACTACAATCTTGTGCTGGCATTCAGCTGATGCACTTATCAAGGTGGATGAACACAATGGCACGCACTCCTCTCCACCTCCTCTCCATCCATTGTTTCCCTAACTCCATTTCATCTCCAGCCTCCATGTGCTCACTCCTCTTCTCTCCATCTGTTGAACTCCTTCTTCCATTCCTTGTCTGTTTTCCATCTAAGCCTCATTAGGTTTCTGTCAAATCCAGGTGAACTGACAGCCAATTATGTCACACAAAGTCTTCTTCCTCTGCCTTATTTTGTGTTAAAGCATTTGGATTTTTTGCAGCCAGAGCATGAAGAGGACAGCTTGCAGTTTGCTTTAGAAGAAGCACTTGGTCATGCAACATAACTGGCTAATTATAAGTGTGTGTAACATGGGCTGCCACACAGATTTAGTCTCAGCTGTGTTGTGTTTTCTGAGTCCAGAGTAGAATACTGAAATACTTGCACAGCGACTACACTTATTATTTTTTCACGACTGCAACCCATATATATTGTATACACAAGTAATGTATTTTATGTATAGGCCTAGAGTTTATTCTAAACAAAAGACAAAACGTGCCATTAACCTAACGTGTTGTTGGTGTTGCAGACCAGACCAGTATGCAGACCGCAAGTCTAATAATACATTTATCCAACCAGCAAGACGCATTTGTTTCCGATCATATTATCAATGCACAGAGTGGATTATTATGTGGATAGCAGACCGCGAGCACGGAGATTCTGCACAGTACAGCTGAGACTCGTGTTTTACCAGAGGCGAGTGATTCAACTAATAAATGAAGAACGTGACGCTGTTTTGCACAGCTTAAATCCAGAAATTCCATTTACATAAAGGGACAAGCGGTGACGCATTGATTTTCAATGCACAGCGTTTTGTACGGAGGGATGCTCGAACCAAACTGCCCTTAAAAATCAGATGGATTAACCAGTCTTTGGTGATCACAAAGGCAGGGAAATAAGCTGGTTTCTGTCTCATGAGGAAAAACTATGTCAACTGTTTCGGCCCTAACAGCCTTTTCATCAGCCAGTTTATAGGCTGAAGCCTCCACACTGACTTTTTAAGCAGAATTTTTCATTCAGGGTTAAATGGCGAAAATGACATTTTGAGGGTATTTTAGGGTATAATTTTGCACTGTGTTGATTTAGATAGCTTTATGTGCTATGTTCTATTAGTGTAGGCTGCAATGTCACATGCAAGTGAGTGTTGACGGACTTCATTGTAAATCAGTTTTGCAAGCAGTTTACAGCGTGCAGGACGGTCCTCTAACCGGGCTACACAGATGTCAGAGTAGCCTCTCTGACACTTCACCCAGCAAAGCAGTTATACAAATGTTGTAGGCTAACTCACCATTTCCAGGCTTTCCTGGACGTTTGCATTTCTGAAAGGATGCTGAAGACAAGAAGAGCAGGGAGGTCCGCAGATTAGACACAGTTTAGAAAAGAGTCTCGCAATTCCTCCAGTCCCGCAACACTTGCTCTCATACCCCGTGGTGAACAGGATAAAAGGTCCGTAAAAGCACCGTGAGGAGTGTCGGGCAGGCTAAATCCTCCGCTTGGCTAATGGTATTCTTCTGTTTTTCTCTCTCAGTGCCGGTCAGTGTTCCCGGTAAACCGGTGATATCCGTCTGCTCCCCGCCCGTCCGCGGTGGCTTCTTTCTGAAGGAGTATCATCCCCAACAGTTCGTCCGAATACACCCTCGGAAGGTGTCGGCCATGTTCGGCTGTTTCCGGAAACACAATAGGCTGTCATTGATTGAATTTTTATGGCAAATTGCCTGCAGTTTGATGATCTCAGAGAAAGTGGTGCAAATATAATTTACAGGAATTTAAAAAAAGGTTCGACAGAGGCAGTGTGGTGCCCGGACGTTAGCAATAAGCTAATGAACTCAACTGTAGCAGTAATTAGCACACTGTTGTTGGAAGCTATGGCAGTGCAGTATGGAGCTCCAAAGTGTTCCATATTAAATAAATAATTTGTATGTATGAAAACAAATAATCAAATGAAGAAATTGATAAATGAAACAATTTAAAAAGTAATAAAAATAAAATAAAATTCAACTGTCATTTATAGAATCTAAATTCTTTCATCCTTATTTTCATAATAACAGCCCTTTAAAGGACTTCATTATTATTTCATATTGTCAGTTTTCATAATGTCAATGTTTTTATTTCTTAATGTGACTATTGATGACAGGGGTGTTGTCACCACACTGTGACCTTTCAGCCAATCATGTCCTCTACCTCTCTTAAAATAGCAAGTTCAACAACTGCGAGCAGAATTAGCCAGTTAGCACCTACTAAAGAAATTGTGAATCAACTAACTAATTGCAGCTGTACAGACACAGTTATTGACATGTTTATTGAGCACATGTCACATAACTATCTAAGTGAATATAACCAGCTAGGTGGGATGTAGCCTCTGGGTCTGAAAAGTACAACCAATGTGGAAATGCCTTAAACCTGCAATCTTTCTAATGGCCAGTAGTGAGAGACAACACTGGTTCCAAAAAGAAGTTAAATTCTACAACTGTAGAAGTTTAAGAAAATGACCCTACTTCTCTCCTGATTCATTGCCTCAGTAAACACTTTCCTAATAAGTTTATGCTCTCAATCTCTAGTTTCAATTCTTCTTGAATATAATATACACTTCATTTTGTGATTTATGTCCAATTTAGAGTTAAATAGACAATAAAATAGGGTATTCTTTAGAGCATAGCTACTTTCAATGTCATTTTATTTAAAGGTGGTCACTATGACAATCATTTTTATAGTACCAGTATAACAAAACAAGACAACATGCTTTCAGCAGGGCAGCAGTTATCTTTAGTCTAATGCATTAATAATGTCATACTATAACCAACAACCTTATCCATCTATTATCTATCACCGCTTATCGTACGCAGGGCCGCAGGGGGCTGGAGCCTATCCCAGCTGTCAACAGGCGAGAGGTGGGGTTAAACCCTGGACAGGTCGCCAGTTCATCACAGGACTGACATGTAGAAACAAACAACCCACAAACACTCACATTCACACCTACAGGCAATTTTAGAGTCACCGATTAACTTAACTTGCATGTCTTTGGACTGTGGGAGGAAGCCGGAGTACCCGGAGGGAAACCACGCAGACACAGGGAGAACATCAAGTACAAATTACCTTGGCTTTGTGTTTGGAGCCTTCATGCAAAACGGTGATGTACATTCTCACTGTGACTGGCAGAGGCTGCAAAGCCATCGGCAACTATCGGAGCAAAGTTCCACCAATAACAGTAGTGTATAAAATGACCTATTGACCTTAATCGGCCAAACCAAAGAATCTATCAATCACCTGTGCTCCGTTTCAAAACTAGAGACAGCGTCACACCTACACGTGCTGGATCCTGTTCCGATAGGATCCGACACAAATTAAACCTTGCTTGTTGTGATAGAAATTGTTAATTTAGTAGCTTTGCTCTATACAGTTTCACCTGTGGTTGTACTGTAACTTGTTAAGTGTAATATCTTTATTTCTCACCAGGAAATTATACACTGATTTCCACCACAAACTTGGTGATGAGAATGGGATTGGACGCGTGATCTGGACTCCGTCGTATGGACAGGAGGCCAATACATAGATAAGTGATTCCTTCCCAAAGGGTGAGAAGCTGTCACTCCAAGCGGAGCCCGGATTGCCGATCCAATCCAGTTGAAGGGATAACGAAAACA
>JBBPCS010001466.1:0-15047 GCA_037974645.1 Hollardia meadi
CTCTGTCCATAAACATGTTTTGTATGTTGCCAGGAAGTAAATTATTTCTTGCTTTGTACATAATTTGTGCAGTTTTGGATTCCACCAGATCCCTGAATTTCAATGCATGTGACTTTAAAAACAGATTGTTAGTGTGTTCCCGATTTCCAACATTATTTACAATCCTCATGACTCTTTTTTGCAGTATGCATGATGGTTGCAGGGTGCCTTTGTAGGTGTTTCCCCAGACCTCTACACAATAATTCAAATACGGTAATACCAGAGAACAGTACAGAGTATACAATGTTTTATGATCCAGTATATGTCTAGCTTTGCCCAGAACTCCAATGCTCCTCGCCAGCTTTGCTCGTACATATGTTATATGTGGTTTCCAGCAGATTTTGTTGTCTATTATCACACCCAGAAATTTATTTTCATTCACTCTTTCAATGATAACATTATCTATCATAATTTGTACTTGTGTATTTGTTCCATGATTTCCAAACAACATAAGTTTGGTTTTGTTCAAATTCAATGATAATTTGTTTGAGTCAAACCAGATCTTTAATTTACGCATTTTTGATGCGACCACCTCCAAAAGCTGCTGAAAATTTTCTCCAGAGCAGAAAATATTTGTATCATCGACAAATAAAACAAATTTCAATATTTGTGATTCTTTACATGTCATTGATATATAGAACGAACAATTTTGGCCCTAGTACTGACCCCTGTGGGACTCCACAAGTAATGTCCAAACATGAAGACTTGTGTTCTCCCATCTGCACAAACTCTTGGCGGTTCCATATATAGCTTTTCAGCCAGTCCAACACAACCCCTCTGATGCCATACCTTTCCATTTTATTAATATGTCATGATCTATGGTGTCAAATGCTTTTTTTTAAATCAATAAATACTCCCAGTGCACATTTTTTATTATCTATATAAGTGGTTATTTCTTTTATTAACTCCATTAGTGCCACAGATGTTGATCTGTTTGTTCTAAAGCCATATTGACTGTCTGCCAACAGTTTGTGCTTTTCAATAAAATCATCCAACCTTCCAATGAAGAGTTTCTCCAGTCTTTTAGAGAACTGTGGAAGTAATGATATAGGCCTATAATTGGTGAAGTGATGCTTATCTCCAGTTTTATATAATGGAATAACTTTGGCTGTTTTCATTTGAAATGGAAATGAACCGGTTTTGAAAGACAAGTTGCAGATATAGGTTAGTGGGTTTACTATTCCATCAATGATTTTCTTCACTAGAGTCATACCAATTTCATTACATTCAGTAGACATTTTACTTTTTGAGTGACGCTATGGTCACGGTAAACGATTGCCGTATTAAATGGATTAGCTGCTCCTGCAGTTTGTAGCCGTGCCCGTCGGGAGAAAAAAAAACAACGCTCAGTGAAGATTATTACATTTTCTCATTCATTTATCAGAAATTGGTCACGGGTCCGGATAGGACCGTAACTTGGTCCGTGCCTGGACTGCGGTCCGCCATTTGGTGATGCCTGCGCTATTGGCTGCCGGCGGTCGACGTGTTGTCACATCCCCCACCGCCACAGAGCGGTCGTTCACTAGTTTATTGGAAATGTATTTATATCGAACGCGTCGCGTGTCCAAATCGCACCAAATTCGGCACTGCACTCGAGTCCCCAGTGAGTCACTCGCCAAATTTGAAGCAGATGAGATGAGCGCTTCTCGAGATATGCGACAGACAGACAGAGATTCCTTGCTTTTATAGATAGATATTCCTTGATGTTTAGAAAGTTTGCATATAAACTCCTGCTGTTGAAGTGGATAATTGATATTCCATGATCTGCCTTAATTTTCATGTTAAATTGTTCATCTGTATAGTAAGAGCAATGGTTGTTTATGTTGTTGAGAAAGTTATTTTCAGGGTCAATGTTCTGTTCAAAGTCATACATATAAGCTGTGTATTCGATAGATTTCAGTTCCAGTTTTTCATAGTCTGTAAAACGTGCTTGTTGTTGATCAATATCTCCAGATGGAGATGAATGGTGTGTGTAAAGTCTCATGAGTTGTGTGAAGTGCTCGTGCTGTTTGCAGGCTGACCTGAGTTTGTGTGCTGGTATCCTTGGAGTGGTCTCTATGTCATCAGTGACATGATGATTACTGATATCTGTCCAGTTCTTGTATGTCCTTTATTACCAGTACTTTTGCTTCCTCTTGTGAACCGTTTAGTTTTATGAATACTTTGCAGTTAGTTGTCCATGTTGATTGTATTTTGTTCAGGATACGAGCCTGTTTGGCGATGTCAGCATTTTTCTTTGTCAGGTGTTCATTAATATACACGTTGGTTCCTCACAATTTTCTCCCTTGTTTGAGTAGCGCTTGTTTATGCTTTCTGTTCACAAAGCGAATTAATATGGCTGGTTTTTTGCTTTTGTTTTTCCAAGGGAGAGGATGGCATGCCTCAATGTTGTTGTTGTCCACTGAAATGCCTTTGCTGTGAAAGAAGGCAATTACCTGTTGCTCCAGGGAATCCAGGTCAGGCTCGGTGGGCTTCCCACCATCCGCCACTGTCACCGCCCGGGCATATGACCGGGGCGTGGTCTCCAAGCCGCTGACAATAATATCGTTCATGCGGGTGTACTGCTCCAGGTCAGCCACATGAGACTCCAAGAAAGCCATCCTTTTGTTCTTCTCATCGTTTTGTCTTTTCAGCTCCTTGACTTCTCCCATTAACTCCATTATTACCTTCTGTTGCTTTGAGACGGTTGTAATCTCTCCCAACATAAAGTCCAGTGCTCTCTTTATTTCCTTCACCTCCTTGTCCATAATTGTACAGTTCTTCTTTGGTTGTGGCATTATTGGTATGAACAAAGTCTTTGTGAGATATCAAGCAAGACAGGTGTACTTACAGCAGCCACCACAGTCAATGAGACAGCCTCGGCTAAGCTAACTAGCCTAGCTAGCTAGCCTGCTCACCGGTGTCGTCTTTCAAGTCCGTATTCCAGAATCGTCGTCACAGCCAGGCAATGGTCACAAGCCAAATATATCACAGTTAGGCTATGTGTAGTCCGAGGTCTGTAATCCAAAATCAGTTGTCTTTAGCGAAAATGCTGTCAAAAGCCGAGGACAAGAGGTACCAAAACAACACAAGCACTGCGACACGACTGTTCACTCAGTGCTCTGTCTTTATTGTTGAAGTAATGAATGAATAAATGCATAAAATCTCATAGTATGAATAATACGTGTTGACAGACGTGTCATAGTTCATTGTAGGATAATTATTGTGAGACAGTACTTCGGTCGCCCCGCACATTTTCTCATGAGGTTACGCCTAAAGAGGCAAATAGAACCAGAGATAGGTTCATTGTAGGGTAATTATTGTGAGACGGTACTTCGGTCGCCCCGAACATTTTCTCATAAGATTACGCCTAAAGAGGCAAGTAGAAGCAGAGATGGGTAAAGGACAAAGTAAGAAAAAACGATAGACCCAGACGGGCTTGTAGAATTGACCCTGATTAAAGAAATGAGGGTAAAGAATTCCAAATCGTGTGATCAGATGAAGCTGTGGGTACAGTTGGGATTTCCAAGTGGAGGTAGTTTGAGTATGCGTCAACTAGAGGTGCTAGAAGGGAAGTTACGGGAGCATGAGTGTAAGGAAGAAGCCAGATAGAGAAAAGAGCAGGTCGACAGTCGCAAAGAAAAGAAAACAGAAGAATTACAGATAAACAAACAACTGCAGATATAAACACACCAAGTATGTCGCCTAATAACCCTTTCTCTAACCCTTCTCCTTATGCCGAGGCACAAATTATGTTAAAGGGGGCGGGAAGGAGACCGATGGACCCTGATCTGGATGGCTGCCCCCCCTCCCTATGCCCCATCTACACGAAAAGAAGATCCGGGAAAGAAACCCGAACCACTGCCAAGCACCCCTACAGAGAAGGTCAACATAATGGTCCGAAGAAACGAGAAACCCTCCATGTCCACAGTCCAGACCAGATCTTAAAGAACACTTCCTTCCCTCCACGTCCACAGTCCAGACCAGATTTTAAAGAACACTTCCTGAGAAAAATTTTAAAAAAAGAATGAATCCAAAGATTGCACAAGCCACCAGACAGAGCTATGTAGTTTGGAAAACAAAATCTCTCAAGACCATCCTACAACATGCCGTCCACTCCGAAGAAGAGATGTGAGAAAAGATGAAGAAAGCCGATAAAAAACAAAGAAAAGACGCTACAGAAGATACTCAACTCACTATGTATAGCGCCATGACGGGCGCAGGGAGTGGCCAACTTGGAAGAGTTGCACACTTGGCAGACATACAACATGACGCAAGCCAGTTTGTCAAATACAGCCCACATGTTCCTCTGTACATTTATGTGTGGCGTTTGCAGGACTCTGCTTGTGAACCACGCGACCATTTAGTCGCTTTTGCTAAACAACATCTCACGTCTGCTTGTGACTTCACGACACCGAATTGATTTGCATTGCAGTGCATACGTTTCACAGGGAAATGATATTGAATATGAGATAGAGTGGAACAAGTCTAGTCTCACACCCGAGAGATTAACACTCACACATGTATATTGGAACACGAACACAGCTGTGGTTTCCCTCTCTGACACACAGTTTCATCTGTTCCGCATGACTGCCCCCCATGTCTCAGTGGCTAAACCACAGAACTGGGAGTGGAAAGATTTGGGTCCGTGGGTAGGTAAAAATAAACAATTAAATGACTGGGTACCTACAGAAGATCCACGCACACAATGTTGACTCTGATCCCCGCTGATGCAGAGTATTTCTCGGTGGTTGATTTGACAAATGCCTTCTACTCCATACCAGTAGACCCCGCTAGTTAATTTTGGTTTGCCTTCTCGTACGAAAGACGGGGCTATACATGGACAAGAATGCCTCAGGGCTATGCAGAAAGCCCTGGAGTATTTAACACACAACTCTGAGAGAACCTCTCGTCCCTCGACCTTCCAGGTGGCTCTACTCTGTTACAATATGTTGATGATTTGCTGATTTGCAGCCCAAGTGCTGAAATCTGCGAATCCGACACAAAGGTACTGCTACACCATTTAGCCAATAATGGCCATAAAGCAAGCTTAAGCAAATTACAGTTTGTACAACAAGTCACGTATTTGGGCCATGTGATCTAAAAAGGGGGAAAATCCCTCTCTCCAAAACGAGTTGATACAATTAAAAACATTCCAAAACCTGCTACCAAGAAACAATTGATGAGTTTTCTTGGAATTACGTCATACTGCAGACAGTGGATCCCTAATTATTCTGAGACAGAGGCACCCCTCTGTACTCTAGTCCATGGCAAACAACTGAGCGCTCACGACAAACTGACTTGGACCACAGACGCTGACAGCTTTTGTTGACTTGAAGACTGCTCTTTTACATTCTCCCACTTTGGGTCTACCCGACCCAAAGCGACCATTTGTACAGTTTGTGGACCAAAAGTCCAATTTCATGTCCTCTGTGCTAACACAACAGCACAGCGGGAAACTTAGTCCAGTTGCTTACTTCTCCTCTAAACTTGACCCAGTTGCTGCAGGCCTTCCTGCCTGTCTTAGAGCAGTGGCTGCAGCTGAGAAAGCTATTCTTGCCTCGGGGGAGTGCTCTTGATGGTTCCGCATTCTGTGTCTCACTTGCTCAATACAAAGCAGACATGTCATCTCTCTGCTGCCCGATGGTTGCGATATCATACATCTTCTTGATATGCCAAATGTCACTGTAAAAATGTGTAATGTGCTTAATCCTGCAACCCTTCTCCCAACAGAAGCTGACAGAGAACCACATGATTGTGTGGAAGCTGTATCTGCCATGTGCATGCCGCGTTTGGACTTGACCTCCACACTGTTATTGAATGCTGACCTTGAGCTGTTTGTAGACGGATCAGCATCTCGCGATCCAGAGACGGGTTCATGTGTTGCTGGGATCGCCGTAATTACTCAACATGAAACATTGATTGCTGGGTCATTCCCTCCACATTTTTCTGCACAAGCAGCTGAACTTGTGGCACTAACTGCAGCGTGTAAACTCGCAGCAGGTAAATCTGTAAATATATATACAGACTCTCGCTACGCCTTTGGTGTAGTTCATGATTTTGGGACATTATGGAAGATGCAAAATTTCCTCACTTCCTTTGGAAAACCCATTGCACACCACACACTTGTGTCTGATTTGCTTGATGCTATTCTGTTACCATCCTCCATTTCTGTTATGAAATGCGATGCACACACACATCTGTCTGATACCATCCTCGTCGCCAGTTTTGTTGTGGCAAAACTCGTATTAGTGAATAAACACTCTTAAACTATCAGTTGTCTTTCCTTGGCTTTATTGTAGTACGATCCCTGAAAAGGGACAGAACTCCTTCTGCAACAGATTGCTTCAAAGTCTGACAAAGCTTACAAGATCTTTACACTCTTTTTATACTGTGAGACAAACGTTCATCATTTATCATAGAGGTTTCACAAGGGGCACTGTTCCACCACACGACCACCCCAAGGCCACAGAGATTCAGTCAAGATATATAGGCACATCCTCACACAACACATAAAGAGTGGGGCCCCAAGCGCCTGACAGGAAGATCAGGAAACTTAAACTTCGGTCACGATGTACATTGGTTAAACAACATCATATAACATCACATAAGGAGACACTTCAATGAATGATTATAAATTTGCCATTACAGCAGTAACCTTAGTGTTTTTATTTCATTTTCCAGGCTAATTTAAAAGATTAGTATGTGGAGATAAAGCTCTGCATGATGATGGAATATAACCTCCAGATATGATACTGTTTGCTGTTCATTTAGTGATGCTTAGTTTCTCTCCCCTTCTCTAGCTCCAATTGATTCTCTCTCTCTCTCTCTCTCTCTCTCTCTGCTCACGTAAAAGGAGGCATCATTAAGAAGACCTGTACATTCAAGATCAAACGCACTTCATTAGATCATTACGGCTCATTGTTATTCAGCGTAAGAGCAAAGAGGAATCTCTTCGCTGTGACCTGCATTTTTTTTTTGTGTCTATGAGCACTGAATTGCAAAGAAGATCGATCCCATTGTCGACCCAATGTAGAAACCACTCCCTGTGATTCCCACAACCTCTACTCTAGCTTGGATTTCAGCATTCAGTCAAATCCACCAGGTTTGTATTATCATGTTCATGAAGAGGCAACACATTTTTCTTTATGAGTATTATTTCAAAGTAGTGGGTGCCTTATTTGTGGCCGGGCATATAGGCCTACTTTATACTGATAGATTATAGAAGAATAGGAACACTGAAGCCAAATGTGTTTAATTGAGGCACAAATGATGATCAGAGTCAGTGATTCAGTACAATGGACGTTATAAACATGTTAATAATATTCAAAAAAAAACGATTAGGTAAATAGTCTGGATGTATCTTGATGATCATGACTTAAATTTGGCTTTATGTCCTTTGGTGTGTCCTTTTCAGGACGGAGTATGCCATCTGCACCTTATCACAGAATTCTACGACCCCTTCTGCTCGGCACTTTCATACTGGGATGCTTTGTGACTTTATTTTTGATGTATTTTAAACCATCTACCAGCTGGTTATCAGGTCCTGTAGAGTCAACGGTAACCACAGACCGGGTCAAAAATCTCTTCTCCACCAAGAGCGATAAAAACGTGACCACTGTGCTTATCTGGCTTTGGCCCTTCGGACAGACCTACGACCTGAACGTGTGCAGCTCCCTCTTCAATATCGAGGGCTGTTTCATCACAGCAGACAGGAACCTCTACAACAAGTCAGATGGGGTCATCATCCATCACCGAGACATCTGCACTGACCTGTCCAACCTGCCGCCGCTCCAGCGACCATCCTTCCAGAAGTGGATATGGATGAACTTGGAGTCGCCGTCGCATTCCTCTCAGCTACCTGGGATCGAGAACCTGTTCAATCTAACTCTGAATTACCGTCAGGATGCTGACATTGAAGTGCCTTATGGGTCCATCGTAGCAGCGGAGGGCGAGGAGGACTTTGTCCCACCCAGCAAGAACAAGCTGATCTGCTGGATTGTGAGCAACTGGAACCAGGACCACGTGCGGGTGAAATACTACAATGAGCTGTACAAACACATTGAGGTCCACGCATATGGACAAGCCTTCGGGGAGTACATCTCTGACCAAGACTACTTCCCCACCATGGCCAGCTGTAAGTTCTACCTGGCCTTTGAGAACTCCATCCACAAGGACTACATTACTGAAAAACTGTACAACCCACTGTCTGTGGGGACAGTGCCAGTGATTCTCGGCCCGCCTAGGCAGAACTACGAGAACTTTATCCAGGGAGACGCCTTCATCCATGTGGACGACTTCACCTCACCCAAGGAGCTTGCTGATTACCTGCTGCTCCTGGACAAGAACGAGGAAATGTACCTCAGGTACTTTGAGTGGCGGCGGCACTTTAAAGTGAAGAAGGCCTATTTCTGGGCAGAGCACACATGCCTGGCTTGTGATTACCTCCGCAGGCACAAGGAGTACAAGGCATTCAATAATCTTGACAAGTGGTACTGGGGTGGATAGTGCTCTGAAGGGCTATGCAGTGCTTGTTTTGTTGTTGAAGGCAGTGCTTTAAGATTTTTGTCCTTTGGTTGACATGAAGGTTCATTACTGTTCTGTCCTGAGCTCCAGAATGATGCTTTTTAGTTGGTTCAGTGGCACAGTGAGACATCCATCTTGTTTTGTTTTTGTTTTTTTAATTTGCAAATCAATTTTGCTAAGCCTTACATTGCCTTTTATGTTATTCAAGAAATTCCAAATGCACTACATTTTTTATTGTAATTTCAACTCATGTTTTGCTTAACATCCCCACATTTGCTTCTATTTTTTTTAAATGTATTTGTTCTATTATTAGTATGAATGCCTGATTGCATGAATGTTCCTGTAAAACAGTTAACATTCATCATGATGAAAGGTTTCTTTTTCTTTGAAAATCACCTTTTCATGAAGTGGCATGCAGCAGATGTCAGAATGGGGTTGGCTGCAGAAGGAGACTGACTTAAAAAGTGAAAATATTTATGTAATATTTATTCAAGTGAGGCATTATATGATAAAAACAATCTTATCTGTGCTAGTGATGCTGTCACCTATGCAGTGTTTACTGAACTGTGAAAGTAGTTTATTTGTGTCATGTATATTGTGTATTTTTGGAATTATGTAGCTGTCATTTCCCCCATACTTTTATAAGTTAGCATTTGCACTAATCCAACTGTTAACTATCTTCCCATATGTACAGTAAGACAGACGGTCATGTGGTTGTAGATGGCATATAGTGATTATCACCCCTGTGTTCTCCAACAGCAGATGTGGCTCTGAGAGAGGGAGGTTACTATTTTAATCATGTTATGAATTGTTCATCATCACATGTGATGTCACAGCTCAGTTGGAATCCCATGTGGATGATAGGCCTATAGTACAGTATGGAGCCATTGTACTGCAATATGAAACGTCTGCACACCTCAATATGTTGTATTCTGATTTGATCTATAAAAGTCATATTTAACTGAATACAGTGATGGGAAAGAGCACAAAATTATCATATTAATGAATCTTTTGATGGCGATACTTTGCTGTGTGTGCTGCACTGTCATCCCACAATGTGATCTAAAATACTCATGCTGATATTTTCAGCTATTCCAAGCAGATGTTACCATATGGATGAAGTGGGTGTAGGATAAAGTCAGATCAGGTGAGATCTGCCGACACATTTGGGACCCGTTAGACCCCTGTGAAAGATTTGAAATGTTCACAATCTTTTCTGTCTTTGAATCATCACACCTCCGTGCTGTTTGATGAGTTAGAGGTTGCATGTGAAAAATATTTTTTTCTGGATTTTTTTTGTTTACACCTGTTTACAGTTGTGAGGCTTGCCAGCCAACCCACACCACTCAAGATCACACTACAAAAAGACAGCTCAGCCATCTGTACATATCCCATCACTTTTAAATGTCGTAAGGAACAGTGAACAATGCATCTCAACGGCACTCAGCAGCTATTGACATGATGGTTAAGTTTTTACAGAGCATACTGTGCAAAACCATGTCAACATTTTATGCAAGATGAGCCAGCGTCTTCTTGGTCAAAGTACTCGAACATGTTTCAGGTTCAGGTTTCATTTTGATATTGCTTCACTGTCAAAGGGACCACTGATGTAAATTAGGATGAATTCAATTATTTTTCTTATGGAATATGGTTCAGATTGCCATATAGTGAAACCTGTATATAAAAACCTTTTCATGAACAGAATCATCATCTATCAAACCAGGCCACTAACACAGATCATTCCTGTATGTGCACCAGACTGAGGGAGCTCCAACAGTGTTTGCATTAATGGGGAAAAGAAACAACGTGTTGTATATATTTCTCATGTTGAAATCTCTTTATTACATGCTAGTGTTGTCATGCGGTGAATGTGATTTCGCTGCACCTTTGTAAGTAGCGTTGGTGCTTCAAGAGGCTTTGAATCAAGGCGGGTGGAGAGAGACACTTGAAAAGGATAACACCAGAGACAATGGTTTTAGTGCTGTGCGGTGGACGATTTCATCAGAGGAGGCAATTTTACACTGAATTTTTTTTTTTTCTTCATTAGACGTAATCCTGTTGGCATGACCTAATTGAGAAAGTCGTGCCAAAATGCAGCAGTGATATAGCACTTTTATTCATGTGGAGTTTTGTGACTCACTGTGCTGGTGCCTGTCTTAGATGGAGCTATTGTGAGTTCAGAAACTTATCCAAGACCTCGGCTGTCCCGCAGATTAATGATGAAACTGCCACTCATGATTTCATATTGTACAGTCCAATCTCATGTATGAAAAACAAAGGTTTCTTGTCAATGTGATTCTAAGGAACAAAAGATTTGCTTGTGTTGTCTGTCTATTTCAGTCCCCTCTTCCTTTCTCTCTTTGCACAAAAAGAAACGAGTAGCTGTGGCTTCTCTGTCCCCTGTTTGAGCCTGTGAGTGTGTCACAGCACCAGAGAGCGAATCAGGATGTCTCTGGATACTGTCTGACCTGGCACTGATTTTGCTGGAGTCCTTAAACACACTGCATACAGAGTGGGGTGAAATCTTAGTGTGTGGTTAGTGTGAAGCTTTCTCCAGAAATGTTCCTTTTTCTGCCAGTTCACTGAAGTAATCAGTGAATCAGTACAAACTTTTTGCCAAATCATTGTATTTTGCCAAATGTTGTGTTTTAACTGTAGATGTCTGATAGTGTCAAAGAAAAATAAAGATAAAGATTGAAATAATCTTGATAATAATCTTAATTCTGTTGTTGCTTGCTGCCATGAAATAAGTATTGTGCCATTTTGAGTGATACACTTATTTGCTCTCTTTCAGAGTGCGATTATAAGATTGATACCACTCCCATGTTTGTTCAGTAAATGCGTAGCAACAACCAGAAGCTAGCTAGATCTTAGCTCAGAATAAAGACTGGAAACGGGTACACAGCTAGCTTATCCTGTTTGTTTAATCCATACAAAAAGAAGTGCAAAAATAATTTTTACAGGGGGTGAAATTAGAATAATGTATTAAGTAGTCTCCATTTAAGGTGGTAGGGGGAAGTTGTTAACATCTGTTTTCACAATTTGTTGCTAGGCTAAGCTAAGAGCTGCTGACTAACATTATACTAGCTGTACAGACTTGAAAGTGGTATCGATCTTCTCATCTCAGTCTTGGCAAGAAAGTGAGTAAGGGCAAAATGTCCAAATACCCCTTTACATTTGAGTACTTCCATCATTTTACATAGATCTTGTATACAGTATACTGTATGAGAAATTTAAAGTTTGCCAATTTAATGAGTTCTTAACACATGATGCCACCTAGTATAGTGTTCTTGCATCTATATCTATGTCCATAAATGTAGCCCACACTGCTATCCAGTGCCATGTAGGCTAATACAGGCGGTATAAATAGCTATCTAAAAGCCTTGATAAGTGATTAATGAGAGCGAGGAGAGTGTTGTGGTGGTTACGCCTCGATCCTCCGGCTGTTGTTAGTTACCCTATATCCTCGCTAGCACTCAACTCTGCTCAACTCTGCAGTTCAAAGTGTGTGAAAAATGTGTGTGTTGCCAGGACCAGTGGTGCAAATAATCCATTGATGTCAGTTGGGGATTAGTGTGAAAGTTCAGGTAACATGGGGGAGGGAGGGGGGGAATTGTCTCTCTAGTTTTTAGAACTCAAGACAGTGTCACAGAGGAGGCCATCGTCATCAGCAGTGGATCTCATATTTGCTTGGTTAAATATAATACAGATCATTGCATCTACTGGATCTATAGGTGGCTACTTCTTAAAGTGGCTATAATCAAATTATGACTTTGTGTAATGTTAAAGAAAATTATAATCCCACTCTGTAATTTCCCTCAGCCAAACAGAGCTTTATAGCTCTAGTTTTTTTCCAGCTTTATAGCTCTGTTTATTTTTACCCACAACTATACTGTTTTGGTACAGTCTAACCACACTCATAGCATACCAGCTCAGCACCAAACTGCAGACAGACAAAGTTAGCAGCTAGCTGGTTAACATAGCGCAGGTTTAGCCACTAAAGAGCCCTATATTTCCACGGGAGTTGGTGGAGAGCAAAACAGAGCTAAAAGCAGAGTGATAGACTTATCGGGTGTCCGGAACTCCAAATGCTAATGTTCCTTCATATCTACTGTATGTGTAAATAAGCAGCTGTTGCTAACACATCACCATCAGCTTAAAATGTGATAATAATATGTCAGTGTTGTGTTCACACCTTGTCTCTGCTGCCTCTAAGTGACCAAAATATCAGTCATTGCATATTTCAGATATAATTAAGTGCTAATTAAGCAATAATGCCAACACCGTTTACTGCCTGTGTTATTTAAATTCTTTTTGAATCCTAGCAGACAAATGAAGGAAGTCATGCCATACTAAAACCTTCTGGGCATTTTGGGTCCATCCAATAATCTGGATTTTTTTTTTTTTATTTGTGCATCAATTTTTGTAAGTGTTCCCACACAAGGCACTGAGGATGACATTATTATTACTGAAAAGCTGGAGAATAAAGGAAGTCTTTTTTTTTCGGGCTCTGACGCTGTCTAAAGGTTGAGATTTTCCCTGTAAGCAGGTATGTCAGAATATATATGGATTTTGCTTTCAAATGTTATCTCCATTTTACAGGCTGTGAATAATTGAACAGAATTCTAAGTATAAATTTCTTATTTAGGTGATATATTGAAATGTATTTTGTGCTCTTACTTGCTGCTGCTGGCACCCCGCTCCATCTACACAGTCAAACCAAATACCACAAACTTTGTGGGCTGGGAGGAGGCGAGGGATCGAACAAGAGAACATTTTAATGGGTTGTGCATTCCTAGGGGGGGACAACTTTCTCTCCTCTTTAGCAGTGGAGATCGTATGTCTGGCTCTGTGACAGGTCTTGTCACCCACTCATACCATGACTCATTTTGGTGAGAAATGGGGAGGGAGGGGCGGGGGCCAAGTCGGTGGAGGCAATACCCGGGTGCTCACAGAGGCTCCCAGAAGGGGTGTAACATTTTGTGAGATAGTAGACTTAGTAGATTGTATCTCATCGCCCCCCTGGCAACCCCCAATGTGGCTATCCTGTTCAGTCAAAAATGCTGCGTTGAAAGCAAGCTCTCGCAGAAGAGTGCAAAGGCCTGCTCAAAGGGCCAGGTTTGTCTGAGACCTCTCATTAACTACTAGAGCCGCCCCTCATCTCATCCTAATGGATCCCACTTATGCTGTCATCACCATGCCAACCAGCTGTCAACTCTGGTGCAGCCGGGCTTTTGTGCTTCAGAGAGATGCAACTGTATTGGGCTGATCTGTCTCCATCTGCAACAAGTCAGCACCTCAAAGGAGCCACCAAAATAAATGCTTCTCTTCTTCTCTGAGATCATTTGATTTAGAAGGGGAAAAACATCCACTGACACCTTATTGTAAAGACTGAATACATTGTAAGAGGACACCCGCGTCCCGGTCAAATAAAGGCCTATTTATTGGGGCTAGACTGGCCGCATACGAAATCTGTTGGCAGCTGCTCACTAGTTGACTACAGAGGATTAAGCAGGCAAAAAGGAATACGCAAGATCAGCAAGCTTTTTGCCCTGCAGAGTTGGCACTGTCTGGTGTAGAAGTTAATAATCCAGGAGACAAGCACCTGTTATCTATCAGATACTAATCTGAGCGGTTATAATAAAGTAACAAGTGGGCATGCACAAATGCAGATTAATGCAGACAATATAAATACGCTGTATGATAATTTCTGCTCTAATATCCATTGAATAGCTGTTGACATGAAATGTATTTCATATTATGTTAATACAATCAAAGAGATGAGAGTTTTTGTTTGCTGGTGAATATAGGTCACCTCCACCCTGGCTCGATGTCACATGATGACAGACATACGTACTGTGCAGCAGCCACCAATGCAACAAAGATTAGAAGCTTTTTAGAGGCAGTGACTACACTTGTCCTACAGTTGGTTCTGGGTTTATTTAAGGTCTGCATGGCTTTGTGATTTACAGCCGCTGATCTGGACACCAGCAGGGAACAAGGATACAATACAGTGGTAATTTAATCCAAAACAGCAGATGACTCTGTGTAATCCGGCGCATCCACCTACTTAGAAAGAAAATAGAACCTGAAGGATGGCAGGACTTCAAATCGGAGATATTTCCTACACCTGAATTCTTGACACAATGTGGTTATTTTGTGCTGAGAGCCTTACATAATATTGAAGCTTGTGGGGCAAAGTCTTACATTGTTCCTCAGAGGTTTGTAGATACAACCTACGTACACCACGAACACATGTTCCAACATCATCTGCTGATCAAACAATGCATTACAAATGTATTTATTCACAAGAGTGTAATTCAAGATGGGTTTCTTTACAAGGAATGGTACTGAAGAGAAAACAGAGGGTAGGGGGTTGAGAGAGTTGCATTTCTCTCAGCTTCATCCCTGTCAATGACCTTCCTCTGTGTGTGTGTGTGTGTGTGTGTCTGTGTGTGTGTGTGTGTGTGTGTGTGTGTGTGTGTGTGTGTGTGTGTGTGTGT
>JBBPCS010001467.1:0-15041 GCA_037974645.1 Hollardia meadi
TTGAGTCTAACAGTGAGGTAAATGCAATACCAAGGCTATCGTTATCAATATCCACATGAATATTAAAATCACCTACATGACCAAAGACTTGCATTACAGCAATAATTTCCCTTCATTATATTACACATCATGATTCAATGATGTGTTGTTGAATTTAAGGTCACCAAATGAGTACTAATTTGATTAAAAAAAACATTTCCATAATAGAAAATTAAAGGGATGTTTAGCTCATATTACAGTATCCCATAATTTCCTCAAATCTTTACTGTCATTTTTTTTTCTTTAAGATGTTTGCTTTCACTGGAATCCTGTTCAGAATCATCCTCACCATGTGAATGTGACTGACTTATTTTAATGTACAGTTTTTGAGACAATTAAGTAAAATACAGTAAAATAACTCCACATGGTTAGAGTCAGAGTCATCTTGAACATGATTATATTGAAAATGTCAGCAAACCTCTTTAGGATTTTTTTAATGAACAAATGAACAAAAAAACGCCTCGTATTTCAATTTTCATTTTTGTATTTTCAAACAAAAAATGAAATTATTGCTTTTGCTTTTTAATACCTGCTTTTGAAAAGAAAATCAAGTAACCAAAAAAAATACACTGACCTTATTTAAATCCCTCACCCTCTATCACACTGATTGGCAGCATGTCGGACCGGTGTGCATCACTCTTTCTCCCCCCAGCTGGCAGCAACGTGATCTTTGACTGCAAGCCGTCTTCAGACATGGCAGCCATGGGGTGCTTGTTCTGAACATGATACAGCAGAGTGCTAGTACAACAACTAAACGGAAGAAGAGTATCACACAATTTACATTTGACTTTGTTGTTTCTCTGGTGAAGATGTTATCACACTGAGCCTTTTGAACTGTATTTTTGTAATTAACTCAATAATTGCTGTAGTACAGTGTTGAATTGACACACTAAATGTCCATAACTCCTCTTGTTCTCCCTGTGTTTCCCTGTTTTCTCTTTTTCCCTGTGTCTCCCTCCTTCCCTGTGTGTCTTGTGTGGGCTCCTGAACACCTGGGCTAGCTCCACACCTGCCTTCTATCAACTCATCAGCTCTGGCTCTTCACCAGATCATTCCGCCAGTAACAGCGGTATTTGCGCTCAGCCACTAAGCACATTTGTTACTTGAGTCACTTCTAGAGCTGCATTTTCTCGTGCCTTGTTTAACGTGTATTTCTTGTGTCCAGAAGACCACTGCTCACCACGGTGATATCAAGCTCACCATGGACTCTCGCCTCTGGTCTCCACTCTGCCAGCACCCTGAATTCATCTTCACTACTTCCCTCAGCACTTTTTACAATAAATACAATATATTTATACATATAAAAATAGATTTTTAGAAGCATATCCCAAACACATGAACATACCTGTCACAATTCTGTATCTGAGATATGTATGCACCTGTATATACACTTCTTTTGGCTCCATCTATTGGTCAATATATACTCAACAATGTTCTTTTCCAGGTTAACCACTTAACAGAGAAAGATGATGCATTACAGCATTGCTGAACTCGCTCATAATAAAAATGACATGACTGAAAAATGTGCTAAATTGATTTCTTGGTATTATTATTCAGATTTTCGGATTACAGCCTTGTTTTGCCCTCTGTGCTTGTTAGTGTTTGATGTCTTTGAGCAGAACTTAACTATAATGCTTGTCACACTTGCTGCTGGGATAAAGAGATAAAAGGGAAAATTACTGAAATAACAGGCAATTCTGGCAAATGGGATTTTATTATCCAATTAAATAATTTGTTTATCCTTTTCTTTAGCGACAAGCGATATTATTTCTGTATGACATTATGTCACGACTCAATTTATGAATGAATGAGTTAATAATCAATTCTTTCAAGAATCAAATCATTTGCCTGCAGCTTTGAGAGAGATGGCTTCATCTAACTGCACCCAATTAGCACAGATCATAAGAATAAACTGAGAAATCTGTGGGAATCTTCTAACCAAAGGCTACATGTTTGTTCATATCTAATCGGCTAAGAAAATGCTAATGATGAGGCAAATGTGTTGTTGTGATTCCAGATAAATCTGTTGATATACATATTTGATGATATACATGTTTTCAAAAGTTTGGGTAGCAGTTTTTGGTATCTAATCAGAAAGAAAGCAATATAACTGTTATTAGTATCATAAACTACTCTAATCCAAACAGCTTTCAATCTTTGCATTTGCCCTTCACATAATATGAGTTCCTCCTTTCATTTATTATGAATACTCCCTGTAGACCCTGCAATGCATTTAGATGATTGATAATTTTACAGTCATATTCTGTGTATGACCTTTACAACTTAAATTAGGGCTTAGGAGAATGACTGCTATCCAAAGGGGGATTTCTATCAGTATTCTGTCAGTGCTTTATCAAAGTATGGAGACCTTGCTCCAATGCTTCATTAGATAAGGGCAGCATCATTTTCTTCAGAGGAAGTCATTGAATTCTGTCAGAATAGAACATCACTGTGGCGACTTCATTCAGAGGTCCAAGAAGAACCATAAAAACAAAATGTAAGGCGTTTAAGCGGATTGTTTTTTGCTGGTGATCACTTCCCAATGTTCCCAATAGGAACTGTTCTCATTCACAATAAAATGATAATGAAGAAAATGAATTACTGGCCTTGATAGGCTCCGCTTTCATTGGTGTAATGAGAAGGAAAGAAAGTGCTGTGACCTGCTCGTGTAATCCCCAAACCCACACATTAGTAGGTCATACAGTACCTGCTCTGGAGGTCTCGAGGGGTCCTGGATACCCCTGTGACCTGCAGAAAATTGCCACCCTACACCAGAATACTAATTGTCAATTCTGCATGTGTAGATCTATGTGTGTGTCTGCGTGTGTGCGTGTGTGTGTGTGTCTGCTGTCCTCCACGGGGGTGTGAGACCAGTGTTAACATGCATTCACACATGTTGCGCTGCCCATTTCGCCACATTCACTGCTCAGTTATGCTGCAAGCACATTCTGCGAACAAGTTTGAATTTTAGAGGCAATGAATTATTCAAATCTGGGCATGTTGCACAGATTGTCTGACTAAAAACAGAGCCCTGAGAGACTATTTTATTGCACAGCTGCAAGATACAACAAAGAGAGTAACTTGTACTACTTATTACTTACTCATATTCCAATCCAATGAGTAAAGATCATGAACTGATCATGGTACAAACGCGACCTGGATCTTAAACTGTGAGAATGATCTAATGTAACTTTAATTGATTTGTAATTGGTCATCTCTGTAAGAAAGCCTCTTTGCACTCCAATTTATTTCGCAGAGCACACGGACACACGCAATGTCGGCACTCGCTTTGGAGCAGCAGAGACAGTTCAGCAGCAGTTAATTGACGCCTTTCCTTCTCCAATTCGCTTGTGTGCGTAAATGATACAGGTATGAATCTGCCTTTGGTTGTCTAACTGTACAGCAAGTTTGTTCCCCTGTTACTATGCATGTCTTTGGATGTTTTTCAGTTTGTTTTGTAAGTTACTGCTGCATCACGGGACGTGCTAACTGTTAAACGCTGTTGAGGTTATGTTAATAACATGAGTGCTCTGAATATCGAGTGGTGCATTTTTAGGAGTAGAGAGCTGTTTCACCAGACTTGTATGTTACATTTAAGGAATTTAATTGTGTTGTAAATGTAAGCACATTGAAGAATTTGGTTTGAAGACATTTTCCTTTGTTAACTTTCAGGACCACACACACCCATTCATTGCTGTAACCCATCTGCTTTGGAAATTAAAGTACCCTCTAAGAACAGATTCTCTGGCCAGAATCATTTCTCCATAGTTGTCCAACCCAAACCATATCCTAGAGGTCCCCATCCTCAAAATCTCATTCAATGAACAATTTATGCTTTACATGCAGGTGCAAATGTCCCTGCTAGAAGAAAATTGTTCATGCCAAAGGGCAGTGTCTGCAACCATCAAACATGTTTTTCCCCTCACATTGTTGCTTTGAAAGAACCCCACTTTTTGTGTGGAATTCTCTCCCAGTTCATCCCAGTGTTTTACCTTTTCTGCTCTTATCCCTCCAAGAATTCCTACTTAGGTACAAGGACTTGTTTGGAACGTAAAAGTGTAACACCAAGGGTAAAGCCCAACTAATGACCCACAGAGCCTACAATGAGGAGACCAGACATCCCAATTGAACAATGACAGCATCAGTTTTAAAATGCCTGTCCTGGTGTTTTGATGGGAATTATCTATGTCCCCACAATTACGTAATATTTTTAATGTTCAGCTATTTATATCTCCAGCGTGGCCAACTGACACACACCTTCAGTCTCACCCTCTCACGCTGACCAAACAATTCTCAAGCCAAATCAGCAACAGATGAACAGGCGAATATATCATGATTATGGGAAAAGCAGCGAACATTGATCAATGTTAGTGAACCCCAGATTTTATGAGTATGGGCTCTTAGATTACTGTTACTGTCTGATTGGTGTGTGATGCATATCGCCGTGTTGATTGGACAGCTGCTCAAGCTCACACCTGGGAGCCCAGAAGGCGTTCAAGCAATAGATGAGAGCAACACATCCAGTTACTTTGCACTTGTGTGGTGCTCCCATCCCCTTTTTTGGGGGAAACAGCCCCCTAAAATTCCGAGGTCTTTGCCAATTGAATAGCATAAAATAAGAATATTGTGTTTTAGCTATAAGAAGCCCAAATCATATGGCTAGTCAGGCATTTCTGTTATGTCATCACCAATGATTGGCCTCGTTATATAGAAAAAAATAAAGAAATAGGGGATGACTGTCCTTTCAGTTCACCTACAGTACATCAAGTGGACAAACAACCCCACAGTGGAGTCACATCCTAATATATAGGCAAATGTATTTCTGGCATCTATTAAGACACGTTATTTTGCCGTTTCAGTCGTCACACCAACGTGTTGCTACTGTAAACTAATTACATTGCTGTGGTAAAGTAGAACCGCAGTCTCTATTTTGATAGCCATTTGCTCTTAATCTGCAAACCTTTTAATACAAGCTGACAGCAGAAGAAAACAGTTTCAGTTTTAGCTCCACTTCCTACATTACTTTATGCTGTTAAAAAGGTTAATTATTAGAATGTAGGTCAGCTCAATTTATGTGCATTATTAACTGTAAAATACCCTCTGCTCCTGGTGGTCTTTCGAGTGGACAGGCTGCTAAACCAAACTCAATTCTAAAAGCATTTGCTCAGTAAAATCATTAACTAACCTGTGATGAAGTTTTTGCCACATATGTGCACTGTTGCCTGACCAGGTCCCACAGTTAACCATTTTGTTCCTCTCTGCAGAGGGCTTGGAGCCACAGATATCTTCTGTTACTGTATTTCACTCTTTGGGAAGGAAAGACAATGGTAAACTTTTTACCAGCAGGTTTTTGGCAAGGTTCCAGTAGTTTTTTTGGTTTTTTTTTTCAATTTGACACCCACTTTTACAGCGCTTGTTTTCACCCAAAATGTGGCGTGAATGTTCTCAAGCCATTCAGCCACTAGTGATGCGACCCACGGGTGGTTTCAGTCTGCTCTCTGCCTTGGTTAAACTGGGCAAAAAATACACGTAGGGTGCACTAAAGAGCAGAAGAAGAATTTTGTGGTCTCATGCGTGGTTACGCTCTCACTTCTCACTCTTCAGAACTCAACCTCCATGTCTGGTAAATGCTGTGCTGCTAGCTCCACTAACGTTACTAGCCGAGGGGAACGCAGTTAGCTCCGTGCAGGTAGCTGTGGTCAATATGCAGGAAAGCAGCCATGATGATGATGATGATGGTAGTAAGGACAAATGAAGACAAATGTATTCAAACGTGTTGGAGTTTTTGGATATTGTACATTGGCATATATAATTAACATTACACGATGGAAGATTTTAATGTCATGTTTCTGGATTGGATACAAACTGACAGCTGCTGGATGAAAACATCATTGGTAAGTTGTTTTCTATTCATCTTTTGTGATGACATACGCTTGTCATAGAGGCTGGCTATCTGGTCTTTTTTCAAAAACTGCTTGAGGCCCCATGTGGACTTGGTAAAATGTGAGTTTGGACAATCCTTAGCACTCACAGACTTCCCGCAAACGTGGCCGCAAAGTAATTGATTCTGCAAAGGATTTGGATTCAGCTAGTGAGTGTTTGTTCATTTGGCTGATTGTGGTCACATGTAGATTTCCCACCTCCTTCACCTATTTCCTATAGAGACATTATTCATTATCCTGCACATCTCAAATGTGCAAAACTACTTCAGCTTATCTGTTACCCTGCCAACATAGGGCTCTGTACAGTAAGTTACCAGGAGACTGCAGCAGAGCCATTTGTGTTTACATATTGACTATGTGTCTGGAGTAGGTGCGGTTCTTGCGTTCTTTTGTTTCCTATTGTTATGTCTGGTCTGGTTGTTTGTACTTGTGAACATTCAATGAAACGTTGTAGCTTTGTATTGGAAACATCACATCTTTGACATTCATTATTGAATCAACCAGTGCGCCCTTTATTGGGTTATGTCTAGTATTGTGAAATTGTGAGTATTTCCTTGGGTGTAAGTCGCTGAGGTGAAGTCTGGCTACTTTTTCAAAGCATTATGGCAAACTGAGTCCAAATATGTGTACGTGATTTTAGTGCTTATGCCTGCGCGTGTGTGTATAAGCCCATGTCATCAAAATCTCACTCCAGCAAAGTACCCAAAGTTGGCAACCCTGATATCTCATGCATATAAAACAATGTTAATTTCATGGCAGGGTCTGTAGAAATGATGGTAGTGTGGATATCACAGTGACATTTTATAGACAATTACTGAACGACACTAAAGCTGCTAATGCTGGTGGCTCTTTGAGGCTAATTTGGCTCAATGGCACTAAATGCTAACACGCTAACATGCTCTATATGACAATGTTAACATTTGCTAATTAGAGGTGTAGTGCTATTTGTTTAAGTACTGGTGCGCACCTATGATGCACATGCATGCGTTCACACTTCATTATGTTATAGTTTCATGATGTTGAGAATATTAAGCAAATTATTATTAAGTGAATATTAAGTGTGTGGCTAATTAGAAAGCTGGGAGATTGACAAAGTGATAAAGCTTCCTCCTCTGGAGACCTTGAATGTCACTAGTGGTGCTAAAAAAGTTTTGCTATTAACCCTCACCCTACCTTTTGACCAGTGATGCTACACAAAATGTCAGGCAGGTTCAGCATCGGCATTATTACTGCCCTTAGTTTGGGGAAAGGCATCGATCCATCCAGACAAAATACACATTTACAAATATTGTTTTCACCTCTTTCCCCTTTCCTGTATTGTTCCTTTCATATGTGTCTCCTGTTTCCCTCATCTTCAATATTTGGGAAAAAGTTCAGTTTTTCTTCGGAAGAATGAATGGATGGGTACAAATAACAAGCACAGCCATGACTGAGCAACCTTAAAGTCTGAACAACTTTCTGAGAGTATTAAATTATGGTGACTGTTGGGGAGTGGGAGCGTGAGTGAGAGAGCCATTGTGGTGGATAAAAATTTGTTTTTTAGCTTGTCAGGACTGTTCAAAATGGGCCATAGAATTAATGGTTTAAGATGGTGAATAGTGTGTGGGGGTGTAAGGTGGGCTAGGAAAAACAGAAAAGTAACAATTAATGCATTACTCATTAACTCATCCACCTTGTAAAAGCAATGACACAATGAGAAGTGACATAAAAAACTGTAATGAACTGAACAGTAAAGTAACAACTAAACTAATTACAACCAATGAGAGGACATGCTTTTCAAATTATTTTACCAATGGTTCACTTTTTTGCAGATAGTTAGCCTCTAATTATTCATTGAGACCAGAAATATTGAACCAAATATCTAGTAGTCTTTTGGAGGGTGTTATGGTCATCATTTGAGCTCCTCTGCCCCCTTGGTATGACACCTTTAGACCTTTAATTCACTAAGGACAAATTAAAGAAAAAACAACAGCAATATCTTTTGCAACTTTTAAGACAATGGCTGCTTAAATAGTTTATACAACACAAAGAGATGGATTTAATTGGGTGGGAAACTTAATTTGAGTTTGAGGTCATTCCCTTTCTCACTACATGCTCTCGTGTTTTCATAATGGCTAATAAAACTAAACTTAGAAATGCAATATTGCTTCTCTCTGTGTGTTCTTTAAAAGCCATCAAAATGTATGACTAACTTACAACTCAGACATAACCTACTTGACATGCAACCATGCAACCACTCAATCTGATAACCACCCAGTCGAAAAGAATTAAAATAATCAGTCATCTCATAAGATTAAAGCTTGATATATGCTTCATACAAGAGACACACTTCACAAATACAGAACAACAACATCTCAAATTTAAACAATTCGATAAAATATTCTCATCCACATACAGCAGTAAACAAAGAAGTGTTTCAATTTTGATAAATAAAAACATTCAATTTGTCCTCAACACATCCATTATTGATCCAGATGGAAGATTCATTATCATTAATGCATCTATCAACCATACAACATTTACACTTGCTAACATTTACGGCCCAAACAAAGATGACCCATCCTCCTTTCACAACTTTTTTTCCTTACTGTGCAACTCAACAAATCTTATAATAGCTCGTGACTTCAACACTGTCACTAACCCCACAATCGACTGCTCTAGCAACCCCGGTAACTCAAGAAACTGGCACTCCACTGAAACAATAAAACAGTGCATGAACGACAATGGACTTAGCGATGGTTGGAGAGTGAGAAATCCGTCCTTAAGAGAATATTCATATTGCTCTTCCGTCCACCAATCCTCATCAAGGATTGACCTCTTCCTTGTTAGCAATTCACTCGTCCAACATATCTTTGAAAACACAATTTACCCAATTATAATCAGTGATCACGCTCCCGTCTCCCTATCAATAAACACCCAAGCACATATTAAACCTCCTACAAGATGGCTGTTTCAACACATCACTCTTAGAAGACCCTGATTTCAGCACACTAATAAAAACAGAGTGGGCATCCTTTCTCGAGATGAACAACTCTCCAGAAATCTCACCATCACTGCTATGGGAAACAGGCAAAGCCGTAATAAGAGGCAAAATCATATCATATTCATCATACAAAAAAAACAGCAACAACAACTGGAAAATACCCTAGAACAAAGAATTAAACATCTAAGAAACCAATACACCAACAACCACAATGAACAAATACAAAATTAATTGAGAGAACTTCAAACACAACTGGAAAGTATCATACACAAAAAAACACAGTTCCTGATCCAACAACTCAAATATGAAAATGTCCAATACAGCAACAAAGCAAGTAAATATCTGGGAAACCTTCTACAATGCAAAAAAGAGAAATCAGTCATTCCGTCCATACTTGACTCTACAGGTACCATTACCCAGGATCCCCAGGATACAAGCAATGTCTTTCAAATTTTTTTTACAGCAACCTATGTTCTTCAAAAATAGATAACTTTCTAAACAACCTTGACCTACCTACATTAACAACAGAACAAGCAAACACTCTAGAAGCACCCGTCACCTCTGAAGAACTCACTAAAACTTTGAATAAAATGCCAAACAATAAATCACCTGGACCAGATGGACTACCGGCCGAATTCCAGAGACACTTCTGGGATATTTTGTCACCACTATTCAACAGAGTAACTACAGAATTAAAAGCCACTTCCACCATACCCACGCACATGAATACCTCTGTCATGCAGGGACGCTGGAAGTCAGTCAGAGTTAGGGGTGCTGAGAGAAAGTGTATGACATCATTTTAAATGCTGCGCAGCAGCGCAACATTCATGATTTCTGTATTAGTTTGTATGGCCAACAACATTTTACACCAGCTTTAGAACATTTTACACAAGTCACAACAGACAGCAAACTTGAACACCAACATGCTATGTCAAAACAGCATAGTGCCATATTTAGGTATGACAGTGAAACCGCTCAGCGGCGGCCATACACGATGGATTTGAATTGCGACCTTTAGAAAAATAGTAGCCATCTGCGTTGTGGTAATATTTCGTATTTTTCCCACTGCGCGCTTTTGATGTGGAGCTATCGTCAATGTTTTAAGCTGTATTGGTAGTTGGATGTTAGGTCTAAAGCCTTATCTTCGAATTATTTGTATACATCACTTCATTTTTGAGTTTGAGATGGAGAATTGAATTCCAAAACTTCAGAAACACTTGAGCAAAAACCTCTGGAAATACCCGAAGCTAATTTGTAACATAGCCTATTTCTAACCATAACTGTCATAACAAACTGTTATTCAACTATACTATATAAAAAAACCCATTACATTTGACTGAGTCAAAGCAAAGTTATAAGGCTCGGGTTTTTGGGTGACATAAATTCACAAGCTTCACACACGGAATGCAGGTTTATTCCTAATCAGAAGTCGATTTATTGTTGACTGAGCCACAGCCAAGAGAACAAGCAACAGGACAAGGCACTTCATAACTCACGCACGCACAGACACACGCACAAAACTTTTTTGCATTGCAGTTACAGCCCCTCGCCAATAGGGGGTGCTGCAGCACCCTCCGCACCCCTACTTCCAGCGTCCCTGCTGTCATGACACTTCTTTTAAAACCTAATAAAGACCCAACCCACCCCTCCAGCTACCACCCTCTCTCACTAATCAACACCGACTTAAAAATTATCATCAATGCCCTAGCAACTAGAATAGAAGCAGTCACTCTTACGCTAATCCACCCTGACCAGACAGGCTTAATCAAAAACAGACAGGCTTCAGATAACATCCGTAGACTTTTTAACTTAATCAATATATCACAACAACTTCCTTATTCACCACCCTACACATGTTTGGTTTTGGAGAGTCATTCATCCATTGGATAAAAACACTGTACACCTCACCTAGGGCCACAATCATCACCAACGGGACCACCTCACCAAGATTCTCACTGCACCAGGGAACCAGACAAGGATGCCCACTCTCACCGTCACCGACACATTTTTATCGACCGCTTGCAGCAGCAATACGACAAAACAGTAAAATTAAAGGAATTCAAGATGCCACTTCACAACACAAATTAGGTTGTATGCAGATTATTTACTATTATATTTACAGAACCCCTACGTGTCACTACAGGAAACCTTTAACATCATTAATAACTTCTCCCCAATTTCCCATTATACAATAAACTGGAACAAATCAACAATACTACCGCTGTCTGAAGATGCTTGGGATTCTGCAGCCCAAGATTCCCCCCTCCCTCTCCCCACTGGCAACTTAAAATATTTAGGTATTAACATTTTTTCCCAGGCTGTCAGAGCTCTTCAACCTTAACTATACCCCCATACTAAAAAAAATACAAACACTGGACCAAACTCCCACTCACTCTCATCGGACGAAGTGCCACAGTCAAAATGAAAACTCTACGCCAGATTAACTATTTATTTTCAATGATCCCCACCACCCCCACAGCCAAATGGTTCAAAGCACTGGACTCATCAACAACTCAATTTTTACTGGAAAAACAAAAAACCCAGAACCTCATTCTCAACTCTGCAAAATGGAAAATCACAAGGCGGCCTCGAAGCACCAAACTTCCTCCACTACTTCCTGGCAAATCAACTACAGTATTTATTCAAATGGACCTAAGAACACAAACATAATAACCCATGGCTAGAATTAGAACGAAATCAATGTAAAACCACCTCAATTGCAGACCTTCCCTTCCTACCACAATCAATTAAAAAAACTAAATTACCGTAAGAACACCACAATCTCCTCAACTCTGACAGCCTGTTGGAAAACCAATAAAATCACTGAATCGTTACGAGCAACATGCAGGTTCACTCCAACTTCACAACACCCCTATCCACTTTCCAACATGGCAACAAAAGAGAATCATTCACCACCTATTCGAAAATAACCAATTTATTAGTCATTCAACACACTTGTCCAGACATATGGGGTCGGGAGAGATCAGTTCCTCCACTACCAACAGTTAAAATCGATAATTAAATCCAAAATTAACATAACCAACAACACACTACAACCTTCTAAGTTAAGTGAAAAATTCATGAAAATCACAAACCCCCCCAAAAAATCGTCTCAAAACTTTGTAAACTAATTTCCACCACGGATACCTCCATAACACTCCCAATAACAGAGTGGGTAAATGAGTTAGGTCTCTCTCCCAACCCTGATTTCTTTCTACACATCTGTGAAAATACGTTCTCTATGACTACAAACACAAATTTACAACTTATACAATATAAAACTATTCACAGAACCCACATCACCCAAAGGAAAATGTTTAAAATGGGATTGACTAACACGGACACCTGACAATGACAGTTATTTTCACGGCACTCGGATTTGTCAACCAGTTCACTCTCTTTCGACCGCTGTAACTGAGACACTTTCCACTATCTTGAGCTGCAGAATCCCTTTGTCCCCATCACTCTGCCTCCTGGGTACTATTACAGAAGTTCCCCTCCCACTGAAACACAGAAACCCATTACTCATTTCTCTCAAGAAAATAATCTTTCAAAACTGGAAATCAAGAAGATCTTGCCATATCACTCACTGGACCAACCTAATCACAGAACACATTTCAATGGAAGAAACAGCAGCTCATGAAAAGAACAACTCTGGGACATCATTCCCCCAACATCAACACATTTGTCTGTCTGTCCTTGTCCGTCCGTCCGTCCAATTAGTCCGATCACATCATGTTTACTTGTTTGTCTCCGTGTCATTCTGTGTATTACCACGGTCTTAGGGTGGGTGGGTGATTGTGTCTTTCTGTGGGTGGGTGCGGAGCGGCTTCACTTAATATAATGAATCTACATTTGAAATAAAAATAAAGTTGTCCTTCGAAGAGGTGGGGTGGTGGCAGGCCTAAAGAAAAAAGAAAAAAGAAATAAAGCCATCAAAATGCCAGTTTAGATCCGATAATCCCTAATTATCCCCTTGAATAAAAAATCTCTATCAAACAAAGCTTAGAGGGTGATTTACAGTGAATGTGTCGGCAATGTGGGATTTTGAAAGCAGAATTTTTTTTTTCCCACTTGCTACTCTGCATAGCTAAAGGAATGGCATCCAGCCACTTTCCTCCAGTGGCAAGGGGGAGTTTATTTGTGGTATATCTAAAATTGTTCTTTTGGGCTTATAAAGCCACTAAAACAAAAACTTCAAGTCCGATTTCCTCAATGTAAAAGCGTTAAATTCTCTTTTGTCTCTCAATTGTCTTTATATCCGCTTACTCCCTCCGGTGGGGTGGGTGAGACATGCTTCACTTTTTACTGTCGCATGCATTTACACAGATCTCTCTGACAGGACAAATACATAAAAATTTAGCATTTGGTGGGCTGGAACTATAGGAGTTTATTACATTTTGTTGTAGTACAGAACCCTTACTCTGTCTTAGGGCATCTTGCTTGAATGCAAGTCCCCTGGGTATCTGATTTAGTGCACTGAGGAAGAACTACAACAGATGACAACCTCAGGCTCCAACTGTTAGCCCCATCCTGTGTTCAATCACTTACTCGAACTTGCTTTCCCACGTGTTTCCCTTCAGCAGTCTGTTGCCATCTCTCTCTTGAACGTCGTGCATTGATTAGGGTTGAATGTGCTCTTAGTCTAAAAGCATGAGCTCGAAACGTCACTTGGATTTGTGCTAAATAAATTGCACTTCAAGGGAGCTTCAGTGTGTGGACCACCTTCATGTTTTTACGTGTTTTACTCATATTGATCCAGCACCTGCCTTAATACGGACCTTGGATGTGTGCAACCTCTGTTTTCAGTTTTCAGTTGAATGTGCTCTTAGCTCTGTGGAGCTATTTTGCCTCTTTTAGCTGATTGTTTTAATTAGGAGCAATGAGCAGCAATTTAACAACAACAAAAAAAAATCCATTAAACCCACACAGCACAAAACAGCAGTGAAAAATAGCAAAACTAGTGATTATTTGATAGTCTCAGATAGTGCCACATCTTTATGAAGTCTGCATTAATGTTACAACTATTATAGCTGCAATTTTTAACTTGAAGTCCTCATGTCAGCCAAAGTTGTCACTTTTCTGTCTTTCTTTTAATGATTTTGCTCAGAAATGTGTGTGTACAGTACATGTCTGTGTGCTGTTGTGTGTATATTTTTATGGCAGGGAACAAGTAAACAAGTCTCCTTCAGCTTTTTCCTTCAAATCTCGCCAATTTAATCATAAGGCAGTATTTGAACAACCACATTGGCTCCCAGCAAAGTACTGTAATAACTGAGAAGAGGAGTAGAGTTTTTTTTTTTTTTTTACCACAAACTAAAAAGCAACCTGTCAAAAAACAACAGTCCTTTACAAAAAAAAAAAAAAGAAAAAGATATGTGTCCTTTGAGGAAAAGACAGTCCTCTGCTATAAACACAGAAAACAGTGCTGTTGGTTAGTTTTGTCACATTGAGTCCACCTAACTGCTGGTATAATATTACATTTTACCAAAGTGAGCCATTTTGTAAAGCAGTTTAGTTCTGAAAGATTAGGGCAAATGACTCCCCCTGAACACTCAAGGACATCCTTCCATATAGATATTATATTATATTATAGATATGTACTTTTATACACTATGTCTTTTCCAAAATGTTTTTATAATTAAGAAAAAAAACTGCTTAAGATTGGTACCAATTGGATCTTTCCAGTTTTCAAAACCCCCCAATAAAAATTCCGTTCAGATCACATGGCTCTCATGACAGTAGCTCAGCAGCTGTGGGTTTAGCATACACCGATCAGCCACAACATTAAAACCACTGACAGTTGAAATGAATAACATTGACAATCTCGCTACAGTGCAATATTCTGCTGGGAAACCCTGGATCCTGGCATTCATGCAGATGCCAATTGACACAAACCATCCGCCCAAACACCCTTGCTGATTAAGCACATCCCCATGGCACCTGCGCACCCCCCAATGGCATTGGTCCCCCAGCAGGACAATGGGTGCTGCCACACTACAAAAACTGCTCAGGAACAGCCCAAGGAACGTGACAAAGAGCTTAAGGCGTCCACCTGGCCTCAAAATGCCCCAGAT
>JBBPCS010001468.1:0-15041 GCA_037974645.1 Hollardia meadi
GGAGTTCCCAGAGGTACTGAGCACTTGTTGGCTGCTTTGCCTTCACTCTGCGGTCCAACTCATCCCAAACCATCTCAGTTGGGTTTAGGTCGGGTGATTGTGGAGGCCAGGTCATCTGACGCAGCACTCCATCACTCTCCTTCTTGACCATGAGTCAGACCTTGGTTGATTTTTTTTTTTGTCTGCGTCTCAGTTGTCAACAGGTTGGAGGTTTAAGAAACGTCCAGGCATCGACTACCTGTTCCAGCAGCTCGCACCACTCTACGAGATCGTCATCTTCACATCAGAGACTGGCATGGTGAGACACACACACACACACACACACAACACACACACACTGGTCTGTAGATGATGTGTTTATCACTAAATAAGCCCTCAGAGGTTTTACTGTCATGCTGATGTCAGTTGTTTGCTGTTTGATAGGATACTCACAGTTTAATAAGACAGATTGATTGAGACTGCAGCAGAGTTTGCCTAGTTTAGCTGTTTTTAAAAGTGTTTGTAGAGTCACTGAAGGTTAAACTGATCTCAGTCCTGCTGTTAATCGATGGACAGATGTTTATTTTGTCCAGCTGCCATTACACACGAGTCGACTGTAGTTTCAGAGTGGTGAGTAACCACACGGATCCATGATATGGTCCAACTCTGCACATCCAGCAGTGTTAAGGTTTTACTAAATATTATTTAAAATTAACAATGTTATGAAGTCAATATGAAGCTTGAGCCAGTTAGCTTAGCAATGTAAGAAAACTCTACCAGTAGCTCTAAAGCTCACTGACTGAAAAACGACTTGTTGTGGTTTTACATGGCGTTATGTGTTTGTGATAAACAGTAGTTAATTGTTGCTGTTAACATGTAGAGAGTCCTGCGGCTGCTTCTGCTCCGCCCTTTGAGATGCTAACAGAGTCGTCAGCCAGCTCTGTTTGTGTGTGAAGTGTGTCAACTTGTTTACAGTCATCTCAAGGCCAAAAACACACAAGCAAACATTCAGACAGACGGGCTGTGAAGTTTTCCTCCCAGATCTTCTCCTGGGGTCCAAACTTGAGTTGAGGAGGTTCCACTTTCCCAGAGCTCAAAGTGACATCTTAGATTTCTTCATCTTGTCTAAAACCCAAAGACTCTTCATTTACTATCATGAAAGATGAATAAAAGCAGCAAATCCTCACATTGAAGAAGCTGGAACCAGCAAATGTTTGACGTCTTTGCTTAAAAAAAGACTGAAATGATTCATCGATTATCAGAATAGTAGGGCTGCAGCTAATGATACATTATTGATTAATCTACAGATTATTCTCTCCATTAATTGATTAATTTGTTGTTTATGAAATGCATAGAGAATACTAGAATACACAGATAATAATTCCTAAAAACCAGAGAACACTCAGCCTGTTTGTATGAAGTTCATTCAATTGAATTGACATTACTTTGAATTTACAGTGTGATTATAAATAATGGTGATTATTTTGTTTTTCTTTGTTCTTTTGTGTGTGTGTCCAGACGGCGTATCCTCTGATTGACAGCATCGATCCTCAGGGCTTCGTCATGTATCGTCTCTTCAGAGATGCCACGCACTACATGGAGGGGCATCATGTTAAGGTACTGTGTGTGCGTGTGTGTAGAGGTATTTTTTCACTCATGAAGATTCATGAGCTAAAAGACTGCCATTATGTTTCTGCTTAATCCATTGTGTTTAAGGGAAGATCACGTCTACTTTGTACAGCTGCTACATGAAAACATTAGAGCTCCTGACTCGTGATGGACACACTCACTGCTTGTTAACCCAGAGTGAGTTCTCTGTTCAGGTCTAAAACCCATGACAACCTGTAAGAACAAGTCTGAAATATAAAGAATAAGCTGGTTGTTACAGTCCAACCTCGTTGAAATGGGTAGGAAGTGTTGAGTGGACATAGTTTAACAAATCAATCACTCACATAGAGAGAGGTCAGGCAGAGCAGCTCGTAACAAAAAGGTGCAGCAGTTCATAGAACTAGAAAAATATAGAATCAGCATCACATTTCGACAAACACAACACAAAATTTCAACAACAAAAAAAGACGGAGATGTGTACAAGTGGTGAGTTCGCTAAGTTTCACAAGCTCTCTTAGCGTTTAGTCTAATAAGTAAACAAACTCTGCCCTGAAGTCATAGTCCTCTTTGACTTCGTAGCCGCTGTAAATCGCCTCCGTTCTGTATCTTCCGTCATCAAACTAGGCTCCACCGGTTTTCAGCTGTTTGGTTTCCAGCCGTGTTCAGGCTGCGGCTGAGCTGAGCTGAGCCCGTTGCCTGCAGTAGCTCCCTCCATGATTCGCGATCTAGGCAGACTTCAGTGAGCAGTAGGCCCACTAGCTTCACTGCTAAATGAGCTAACATTAGCTAAAACTACAGCCAAAGATTACACAGCCCAATATAACTAACTTACAGCAGACAGTATAGTGACAACAGTTGGCGGTTACTCTGGTGATATGCTTCCCCCTATATTTTTGGAGGTACCTTCAAATTCTGGCTATATTTTACAAATAATATTTTTAAACACACACACATTCAAATGTAGTAATTGAAATATTTTTATCTTATTTATATTTTTCATTTTACTTATGTTGCTTCTAGTCGAACGTTTTGCTGTCTTAAATGCACCAGTTCTGTTTAATTATTCTATATATAAAACCTGTGGATTACATTAAAACCTGGCAGACTGTGAAGTTAATCTCTGAACAGTTTGACTCATTTAGTTTCCTGATCGAACACCTGAACACTGACACAAACAGGCTGCGTTACCCCCTGTGTCGGCCTTCTGCTGCCAATGCCATTGATTCGTCCTCCTCCTCGCAACAATAGCCCTCCTCCTCTGTCTCCCTCTCAGGCCTCATTAACCTTCTGCCTCCTTCCTTCCCTCCCCTCTTCCTCTTATCTCACCTCCCGCTCACCCTCCTTCACCCCTTCCTTCCCTTCCTTTGCTCCATTCCATTTTACTCCCTCCTTCATGTTTCTCCCCCTCCTTCTTCAACCGCCCTCCTTCTTTCTTCCTCCCCCTTCTCCTCCTCCTCTTCCTTCTGTCTCCCTCCAACTGTCATCTATGTGTGTGTTATTGACGAGCAGTCTGGAGGTTGTAAGGAGCTGGTTAACCTACTTTCCAGAAAGAAGAAGACACACTTATCACCTCATCTCCATAACGCCAAGACAGGCCTGAATGCAACAGATGCTAAGAGAGAGTTATTAATGCTCCATATGCTAAGGGAGAGTCTTAAACGCTGCATATGTCGAGAGAAAGTTAGTAAATGTCCCTTGAAATTAAAAATGCTGTTTTTATTGTTCATGGATGTGCATTTTCTGCCACACATAATCCAGATTAGGGATGCCCCAGTCTAAAGATTTTCCTCCTCGACAAGTGGTTGTTACTTAAAGCCATTAATCAAGTAGTTGTCACATGTTTATTATATGAATTTATATATTTTAATATTTTTGGAGGCACACAGGAAGCAAGCCACCTGTTAGCGACAATTCTAATGGCCAAAGTGGTAACGTTAATGATGAGCAAGGAGACAGAACATTTTGTTAATTTATTTCAACACAGCATAACATCACACAAGTCTCGTTTATATGAAAGTGCATTGCATTCACAAAAGAAAAAAAAATTAGACACCGTATCTCGTAGTTATGAGTTAGTATCTCGCAATTACGAGAAAAGATCTCATAATTATGAGATTAGGATTTTGTAATTATGTAAAAAGTTAAGGTTACCTTGTTTCAGTTGTTGTCAACCCTGGCTACAGGATAAAACTGAGCAACATGGTGCTATTGCATTTAATCTGCTTTTATTTCCTTCTTGGTGTGAGACACTGGGAAATATTAATGTTACTTAATGTGGACATCATTGATATTAGTATGTCAGTACTGCACAGGCATCTCAAGTCTTTGGGATTGTTCGCAGAAGAATGGGACAGAGTGTATATTTATAAAAAATAATAAAGTTTATTAGGTTGAACATAAAATATCTTGTCTTTGTAATGTATTCATTTACATTTACGTTAAAGGTTTGCAAATCATTGCATTCTGTAGAAGCAATTGCGAAGTCACACACGAGTTAAGGCTCGTAGTTCTCCAGATGAATCCATAAAATCAGAAGACTGCTTTTTATTCCACACATTCTTTTCCATGTAAAAAAAACCTGCCACCTACATTACCCACCATGCAGCTTGGTCGCTGGCAGTTTGTTGTTAAATTTATTTTGGTGGAACCATTGAGATAGACGACATAAGAGCTCCTCAAAAGTGAAGCCAAAACCTCTCGAATTGTGCCCTGGTGGTGGGCTGCAGTATAGGTCAGAAACTCCTTCCCCTCAATAATATCAAGTAGGACATGAGCCCAAAGATGGTTTTCTGTCATTTTAGGTAGTTCTTATCATGCTGATGTATGTTCAAGTGTTCATTTTATTGATCTGTTTGGTTTTAATACATTTTTCATGCTGTAAAAACAGGGTGAAACGTCATGATTGACAGCTGAGCCCTGCTTGCGATTGGGCGGGCGAGTGAGCTCGAGACCGCAGCTTCGCTGCCCGGCTGCTACTGCGCAGGGTCTGGCTCCACATGTGCAAGATGGCAGCACTCGTATCAAGGATATTTTGGCTTCATTTTCGTATAATGGAAGGAGGTGGAGATGCGTCGTCCATCTTTATTTATGTCAATGTTTGGAACAATGAGGTGATGGCAGTGTACAGTTCGTTCATCTCATCAGGAGTCTGTTTTTATAAAACGCAGTGAGTGATGTTGGTCAGTAGATTCTGTTTTCAGTTCATCATTCTCATACAGGCAGAAGACAGGCTTATAATTTGAGCTGCTTAGTCACTCAGTTTATGACTTTCATCCCAACAGTGGACTGTGTAAACGCTGAATTAATTCTGAATCACAGTGTGAGACTTCCACTCGTTTAGAAAGTTAAGGATGAGCCAGAACAGGTAAAGTGATCAATGATATCAGGACTGATCTTCCCAACGTGGTCTTTCCTCTGGTGCCTATCTCAGGACAAACATTTTGCCTCGTGATCAGTGAGGTTTTATTTTTCCATACATGTAGCACAGTCTGGATGTTGTTTTATTTCCTGCCATGTGTTTCAGAAGTGTTGTGATAACCATGAACATATGAAATATCATTAATTCCTCTTCAGTGTTGACCCTAACTCGCCCAACATGCAGCTATTGTTTGCTGCCCTGCATCTGAGCTGGATCAGACGTCTTATTGTTTGTTGGCTGTTGCCAGGATCAGAAACACAACAACAGTTGGATTAACTGTTTTCCTTAGTTGTTTTTATTCCGAGCCTGCTGTCCATACATGGTTCACTCTCAGGAAGTTAAAGTGGGTTTCTGTATTTTTCATCATGTCTGATTTCATAGGAGGTCACTTCCTCCTCTCACCTTCATGTTTAGTTTATTAATCTAAAACTTATTTATTAATTGATAGCCTCCATCCCCACCCTGACCAACACAACACACACACATGCAGCCTTTTTCGGCTCTGAAAATATCTTTTCTAGAGTTCAACCAATATGGTATTTTCAGGGCCGATGTATGGAAAATTCATCACGACACACCTCAGTAAGGTAGATTTTATTCTAAAGTGAGACAGACATTGTCCATGTTGCAGTGTGGCATCATTTGATGTCCACAGTACACACCGAACACGTCATGGAGAGCACCAATCAACAGCCAGTGTGTTAAAAAAAACAAAACAAACAAACCTAAAAGTAGAGATGTCGTTCTAAAAATTACTTTTTTACTTGAGTAAAAGTATCAAAAGCATAAATAAAAACAAACTGTCTTAATATTCTTATAGGTTTACATGTATGTACATGCTGTATACTAGGAGTCAATTATTATCAGATTGAATCCAATATTCAACATTTTTCCAATTATCAGAATTAGTTTTATTTTTATCTGATAAATTGATTTTAAAATGTGCTACTTAATCTGCAACATAACTAAAATTATCAAATAAATGTAAGGAGTAAAAAGTACAATATTTGCCTCCAGTGGAGTGGAAGTAAAAATCACCAGATGAGCCTGGTGATGGAGACAACGAGCAGCGTCCCTCTCCATCTGTCTCACACACACACACACACACACACACACACACACACTGATAGTCACCGGCTGGAGGCCTGTTTTGTGGATTTAATATGAATATGAGGGATCATTAAGATGATACTAAAGTTGCTTATTTGATCAGGACGTTGATGGGGTTCCGCAGATGATGTTTGGGTGGAGGAGGGGAACGATTAAAACAATACCAAACAAACCCAAAGTGTCTTTTTTTCTCTCTCTCTGTGATTTTCAGGATCATGTTTATCTGTAGCAGAATTAAAAAATCCACATAAGAATTGTCAGTCTTCCACTTTAATGTTTCACATCTCTGAGTCGTTTTCTGACGTCTGGACGTCTCTGTCTCATCAGGATGTGTCCTGTCTGAACCGGGACAACAGTAAGGTCATCGTGGTGGATTGTAAGCGGGAGGCGTTCAGCCTGCAGCCCTTTAACGGCATGGCTCTGAAGAAATGGGACGGAAACTCAGAGGACCGGACGCTCTACGACCTCGCCAACTTCCTCAAGAGTGAGTCACCGAACGAGCCGTTAAACAATCCAGCCTCTCTCTGTGTTTGATTTTAGTAGTTTGATTTTTTGTTGCATTTTAAATGAACAGTTCAACATTTTGGGAAGGAGATTTTCTTCCTTTGTATCCAAGAGTCTGCAGCAGCTCCTCTAAAGCTCCCAAACTAACATGTTTTATCTTGTTTGTTTAATCAAACAGGAATGTAAAAACAGCCGTTTTCAGTTTTAAGGGGAGTTGAGTGCAGCAACTATTTCTTGTCAATGGGTCCAGTTTTTTTCAACTTGTATCAATGCAGAACAGTAATCCGTTTTATGAACAATCATCATCCATTAAGGTTTGTGGTTGTTAAAAAAATGTTACAAAAGTTCTTATCGCAGTTTCCCAGAGCTGAAAGTGATGTCTGCAAATTTTCTAACCAACAGTCCAAGACCCAAATGACTTAAATGATTAATAGATTATCAAAATAATTGCTGATTAATTTTCTTTTAATTGACTCTCATGGCAGCTCGAAATCAGATATTTCTTGTGAATGTGACGCATTGACTTTTCTTGTAACAAAGCACAGAAATGTTGTTGTTGATTGGTTGATTTGCTCTCTGTCAGCCATCGCTCTGAGCGGCGTGGATGACGTGCGCTCAGTGTTGGAGAACTATGCTCTGGAGGACGACCCCATCGAGGCCTTCAAACGCAGACAGGCTCAGCTGGCCCAGGTGGGAGGAGGAATCAAACGCACCCCTGTTTTTATTTGACTGGATTTTCTTTGATCTGACTGGTGTGTCTGTCTGTCAGGAGGAGGAGCAGCGTCTGACCGAGCTCTCCCAGCAGAAGAAACAGGGACTCTCTCTCGGCTCCATTGCCTCGCGGTTCTGGCGCTCCAAGCAGCAGTGAGCCCTGCGCGCCCCCCCCCATCTCACACTTCCACAACTCGCAGCCCGGCTCTCCATCAGCGTTAAAGTGAGGGGAGGGACCTGCGTACTGTAGCTGAGCATCACAAGCAACCAATCAAGTCTCAATGGGCGGGTCTGCGGTGCTGGGACATTGCTCTGCACCAATGAGAGAGGCACTTCCTGTTTCTTTGGTGGCAGCGCTTCGGCGGGCCCCTCCCTTGGTCATCTTGGTGTCACCTGATGCTTCTGATTGGTTTAAGTTGATTGGTTTAAAAAAAGTGAGAGAGGATCCAGGTCAGGTTAAACTCTGAGGCTGATCTGAGATCAGCGCTGATGTCACCACTCCAGCACTGGTTGGACTCGTCACCCACCGGATCTGACCTGAGACCTGAGATCAGCAGCAGTGCTCTGTCCCATGCCACCTTCAGAATGTGTATTTAATTTTATTTCTGTTCCTCTGTGTGTCTCAGACTGTGCTGACGGGCTGTGGGAGATGTTAAAATAATATTGTTTATAAACATAAAAATAAAAACAGTGCTTCAGAGTTTATTGATTATGTCAGGCTGTCAGCGTGTCCACTGGTGGTGGCATAGATGGACAAATGCTCTCCACTCCCAGCCACACTAAAGACTGGAACGGCAGTGGAGCCGGTGGCTTCATTAAAGGATCAGTCTGGTGTTATTCTACTTATTATCAAGTAATCCCTTTTTTTTTTAAAGACCTAAACCATTGATGTTTGTACTTTCTGACCGAGCCCATTGTTTCCTTCTCAAGAATAAAAAAAATAGTATGTTTAAAAAGGCTGGTTTAGCTGCTCACTGTAGTTGTTATCAAACAGAAAGAAATGGTGCTTTGATTGGAGATTATTTTCAGCAGCGGCTTTATCCACTTTTGTTCTCTATTGCAGTTGTTCCCAACCATTCACATATATTAAAGATGGCCACTGCGTCTCCACTTCCACTGTATTTTTTATTTTTATTTTTTTAAAATTTCATTTATTAAGTTTATTTATATCAGGGACCATGCACAATATACATTAGTCTCAAAGATGAGAAAAGGTGCTTTGTACCAGATTTAGCTACTAGCTAATTTCCATCTGTAGTCCCTGGGCAAGTGAAAAAATAATAAAACACAGCAAGATCTATCATCTCCTTCAAATCAGCCCTCAACATTAATACCCACTAAGACACATAAGGTAGAAAGACATGTTATAAAAATGTAAAATTAGTGCTGACAACACTGGTTATGTAAAATCCATATTTTAACCTCAGGAAAAGGTATGAAGATGTGTGCTGATTTTCAGGTTGATGGGCAGCTTGTTCCATACTTTGATGGCTTTATAAGAGAAGGTAGATTGTGGAAAAGTGGAGCCACACTTTGCACAATATGCAAAAATGAAGCCAAAATATCCCGGATACGAGTGCTGGCATCTTACCCTGGTGACATCATTTGGAGCCAGACTCTGTGTAGTGATCGGACGGTGGAGCCCCGGTATCAAGTTCCCGCCCGTATACCTGCCTGACTCGCGAGCGGGGCTCAGCTATTAATGATGACGTTTCACCCCCTTTTTATTGCATCAAATAACCAATTTGTTATTAGTTATATTTGTTATAACCAAACTGATCAGAAACATAAACACTTGAACATGCATTAGAGTGATAAGAACTACCTAAAATGACAGAAACCATCTTTGGGAAAGATTTATTTGAGGTGTACTTTGAGTTTTTAGTTTGGCCAAAGTCCCATCTGCTAACATGGAGGGAGAGGGATTTATGACCTATACTGCAGCCAGCCACCAGGGGGCGATCGAGGTGTTTTGGCTTTACTTTTGAGGAGCTCTCATGTCGGCCATCTTTATTCTATCATGTTCCCAACCTTTTTTGTAAGACCAGTGCAAAGCTGGATGTTCCAACCATTTATTCATTATTACTTTTCTATTTCACATTTTATCCATCACTTAATTATTTCAATTATTTGTCCAATTCAGGTTTTTTCAAATTAGTTGAGCTACTCTTTCAATGTACCCTTGGGTTGGTAATCACTGCTCTAGTGAGTATTTGGGGGCAGAAGAAAGGTGTTTGTGGAATTGAGTCACAATAAACTACAATGTTCATAGAACATCTAAGAAGATAAACTAGGTTGCCGTCTAAGGGCCACAAAAAGACAATATTTAATATTCACATGCTAACTGGATTGTGGGACAGCTCATAAGGACTGAATGATATCACTTTTTCATTGCTTTAGAAAATTTTTGATCTCTCCTTTTTTCTCCCTCACTGTGAAGAAAATGGTGAATAACCGTGACAGTGGTTTTTGAGGCTCGGCTGCCGTTCTTCACATGCTTGTTGAAGATTCTGTGTTGACGTGAAGTCGCCATCATCAATAAAGGAAAACAAATCAACATGTTGTGGAGATTTCATTCACGTTATATTGCTCAGTTCATGTTGTTAGACACAGCTCCACGCTGCTCCAAGTCAATTTTCCCTCAGTTGTTTTTCTTTCATTGTGGACTTTTGTTTTTTCTATGAAAGTTTATAACAATGGAGTCTTTGCTCGGCAGGAAAGCTGGCATTTTGAATTGCCGCTTTATAAATAATTTTAATTGGTTTTATTGCAGTCATTACCTCAGTTTTTCCTTCACTGTTAACTGCCAGTGAATTTCCCTCTTAACTGAATTTCCACTTGTTTTTGTGATGGTTCTCAAAAATAATCCAAATATTCACCATCCTGTCAAAAACAATGTTCAATAAATTACTGATTTAATGACTGAATAACCCATTTACTCTTCGTTCTTTGAGTAATTGAGCAACTTGTTTGACTTTTAACTTTTTAATTTGCACGTCTACTTTGTGTTACTTTAAATCACATACTGTATATTAAAGTATGAGGATTATGTAATATTACTTTACTGTTTGGAGTACAAAGAAGACAAATGTAAAGATTTTAATGTTTTGTTTCACTCCTTATATTACTTCTCCATGCGACAGATTTTAAAGAAACAGATTCTGATTAGGTTTATAGGGAACGTGTAAGCAGTATGTTCAGTACAATGTACAAACAAAAGTTGAAAGCGGAGCAAACCTCAGGAATCTTTCACATTCTTGGATTTAAAGCTGAGTCCCTGCTGTGCCTTGAACCTGGTAATCTGTTTTTTTTCTTTTCTCCTCTTTGTTGGATTTCTGCTCCATGCACGTAAAAGTGCCATCACCCACTTTTACATCTCATGAACTTGTTGGAACAATTACAGCCTCTGAAACGCTGATGGTCCCACAGGCCCTCATCAGCCTGGCAAAAAGGGAATGATTGGAAATGACGAATCTTGTGTTGGCTATAATATAGCAGCAGAAGCAGCAGGAGGGTTCACTCCACTCCACCAGCAGCTTTGAATCTTTACCAGAATAACATTAAGGTAGGAGTGATTAAAAGAAATACTCTAAATGATGGGATACAAATTTTGTAATTATAAGATGCTTTTTTATAATTTTCACTTAGAATTTGATTTTGATTTTGTGTCATATTGTGTAATTTAATAACAAAAGCACTCCTGTAAAACTGAAAGGTTTTATTTGTTATACTTCTGACTCAGTGAAAATTTTGATTTTCTTCAGTATTCAGCATTTGCCTTCAGTATTTTTTTTATTTTTTTTATTTTAAGCCTTACCATGTTTTTTGTTTTTGTTTTGTTTTTTTAGGCAGGGCTGGGCTTCTGTACAACTAACAAAAGCAATCCTGTAAAACTGATTTTAGTGATGAATGGACATAAGACCGTCACATCATTGAATTGTCAGATTATTTAACTTCACAAATCTTTATTAAATACAGTATTTATGATCTCCCATCTGTTTGATAATAATTGTGATGAAATGCTAAATGTTGGTATCTTCTTAGTTTGGCCCAGTTTGTGATTGTACAATTTTCTTTATAGATAGTATATACGGTAAAAGTAGACACTAATAATATCAGTGATCATGGATCCATCCAAAAGTACACTCAAAAATAAATTAAGCTCAATTGTCGACTTTGTGTTTTAATTACAGATTTAAATTTACATTTAATTTTATTACATAAGTTCAATGTAAAGGCTCACATTTAATGCAAAGACTCATGTTGAGACAATGTGAATAAACTAAATAAATTGAGTGTCATTTCTTACAGGAGGCAGAATAAATAATTAAAAATGCATTACTTTTATGTAAAATACTTGAATAATAAACAGTTTGCATTACATTACATTTTTTTGCATTTAATTTAATCATATGAAGTTATTTAATTTGTTAACATTGACTCAACCTGATAGAAAAACATTGCATTAAATGCATCCCTTGCCATTGAACTTATGTAATCAAAGTAGATGGAATTTTTATATGTAATTATAATACATAATGTCAACATTTGAGCATAGCTATATTTTTGAGTGTAGTATTCACAAACTTTACTAAAGTAAAAGTACCTCTACAAAATATTTAGAATAGATATTTAGAAGTTGCAGTTAAAAGTCCCACTTTTATATAAGTAAATGTACATAAATATAAAAGAATTTATGCAGAATTGCTTTATTTCAAAATGTTATTAAATATAACAATTATTGTTACTGATGCAATATTTTAATATTGTAGCTGCACGAAGTGAAGCTAATTGTAAGAACTTAATATATATACTGACACATAGTTTAAACTCATAAACTGATCACAGGTTTTCAACTCAAGTAAAGTACAAGTTGAATACTTGAGTAAATGTATTTCCACCACAGTAGAACTCCACCTTAAGTTTTTAGACCTCATCAGAAATGGAGGACATTTTACTAAAAAGTGTAAATGATTATGGAGAGAAATAAAACTTAAAATGGAGTTTGTCTTTTTTGGTAAATCATATTTTAGTTTATAGAAACGTGTTATTAAAGTGTTGTTACTGAAAGTGATGTAAAGTGTATTTAACTGCTCATCAGCCGTGCGCACACACTCACACAGATATAACATATGCGTGCACACTTAAGGAAGACAGAAACATTTGCTCTGATCAACTCTGTGGCTTCCTGACATAGCCGTAAATTACAGGGGGTATAGGGGGGTATAATAATCAAAACCGGCCAGTATATAGGATATACAAAGCATGTTGTTTGGTATGTCTCTTCCCATTAAAATTAATGCGAAACATCCATTTAACAGCCTTTTTGCAAAAAAAACCTCTCTACATGGGTGGAGATGTAGAGATAACACCTTCCTGCAAACTGTCAGGTGATAGAAGCAGCACGAGCACCCCAGTGATGAACATATTATTAGGCTAAATCAATAATTATAATCTGGTAATATAGCCTACTTCTGCATAATGAGTACTTTTACTTTCGGTACTTTAAGTATATTTTGCTGCTAATCCTTCTGTACTTTAATTTAAATAAGGTTTTGAAGGTGTAACCTTTACTTGTAACAGTATTTTTACACTGAATACTTCTTCCACCACCGACCACTTTTGCCACTATTTCACAGCCAAATAAACATATTAAACAATAGTACATTTCTAGCAAAGAAATACATTTTTTTTAAATTACTCAACATACAAACCAAAACCACTTGTTACATGTTGGTAAACATCAATGAATTAACTGAATACATTTTGCACATTACTTTAAAAATATAGACTTTGTTTGACTACAGTTCATAGCCTGCTTTTGAATAATTTTTTATTTAATAATAAAAATTTAATAATAATTTAATTAATATGGCAGTAAATGCACCAAAAATATTAAACATAAATGTATGCATTAATTTATCAAATGTGACATGAATTGATTGACTGTTTTAATTTGCTTCTGTATTTGTACTTTTCTATTAATTCCCCTTTCTAGTTAGCCCATTTATAATATTTTTACATAGATAAATTATACATGCTTTGCTTCCCACACCTGTGGATGCACTCTGATATCGATCAATAGGTGAAATGTTGACCCCATGACACACTTTGAATGGCAGCCCCCTAATTTGCATAAGGAAGCAGAAATTCATATAGAAATGTAAAAAGACATACAGAAATAAGTGTGAGGAAGTAAATAGGGGAAAACTTAACGGGAAAATAATACAGAAATAAAAAGGTCAATTTAAAAAAAAAATCAATTAATTACTGAAATGTCAAATAAAATGGGAAAGTAAATAAATAGAGGAATTAATACAAAAGTAAATAAAAATGGAAGCAAGTTAAAACAGAAATATCAGTTTAGATACATAAATTAGTTATTGCCTACATTTATTTTTAATTTTATATTTAATAGCATTTAAAATTATTTATTGATTAATTTTTTATTTTTATTTTGGCAGTTTTGGTCCTCCATACAAACAAAGTCTTTGTTCTACTTGAATATTTACATGAATTGTGTCAAAACCTGACTGTTTCACATTATGAAACATGACCGTATTGATGTGGTTCTAATGTTTAATAACTGGTTTCCAGCTTGCTGTTTGCAGACATGTTGACATTTTCCTGAAGATGTGGGTGATTTCTTCTCTTCAGTCTGGGAGGTTACACTTGAACTTTTCCACTGCAGCAGATCTGAACGTGGTTTCGTTCAAGCATTCCCACCTGACAGCGTGTTCTGAAGGTGTGAGCCTGGGAACGCTGAAGCAGTTTGGAGGTTTATGAGTCCAACCATTTGCCTTCCAGCACCTCGGGGCTGTGTAGCCTTCAGATGCTAACAGCAGGCTAAGAGCCGAGCCAACAGACTGCAGGGACTGAAAACTGGCACCTTCCAAAGCACCACCACAGCCATCACCAACAACAATTTGATTCATTCAAAAATGTGAATTAACTACATGTTTGTAAAATGTATGGGCTGCAACTTATAAAATCTAAAATCCATATTTTACTGTTAGGAGAAATGCAGCAGATGTGAAATGTGTCTTTTTAGGAATATAACAAAAACTGCTTGTAAATCAGCATTCAAGTTAAATAATATCCTTGAATGAACCTGTGATCCTGGGCAGCCAATCACCTTCCACCTTCTGTCTCTTCAGGTGAGAGGTTGGGCGACATGAAGACAGATGACAACTTTTTTTTTCTTATTTTCTTGATGTTTACATATTCTTCATAGCCAGGGTTCCTCCGCCGTTTGTTCTGCTGCCGTCTGCGCATGTCTGTGCAGGTGTCAGCCTTGACGCCTCGCGGAGCTCTTCGCGCACATGTATGAGCTCCCGCCGCTCACACCTTAGCGGACGTTCCCACGGGTTTGTGTCTGTCAGCGCCCCCCACCAAGTAACCACCACCACCACCTTCCTCCTCAGGCACGCGGCACTCGCTCTGTGTTTTGTCACCTCAACAAAAGCTCGTGCCGCCTGTTGTCGGACCATTTGGACACGTGTTAGAGGACAAAAGACAAACAGACAGACAGATAGATAGATATACATCATCTCCACTTTCGTGACATCTTCGCGGTTCATTGCTGACGTGCGCGTGACGGACCACAATGACAGGCTGCTTTGTGGAGAGGAGACCATTAAAAGCGCCGAGAAAAAGATAAAAATCTTCGTAAGGGCACGCGCACCTCCGGGGGGGGGGGGGGGGGGGGGGC
>JBBPCS010001469.1:0-15035 GCA_037974645.1 Hollardia meadi
TTGGGTGGGTTTTATGGGTCAAAGAACATCCACATGAACACCAGGACCCAGGGTTTTCCACTAGAACATTGTACTGTCGCCAAGATCAATGTGATTCACTTGATCTGTCAGTGGTTTTAATATTGTGGCTGATATACATATCCAATGCTGGAGGGGAATTACATGTTTAAAAAATATATATGAGATTTCAGTGTTACCCATCATACTGGGTTGATCACAGGACGAGGCTCAGAGTTCATTTTCTGCAGCTCAGCTCTGCTTCTATATTAAACTATAACATCTCTGGAGTGGGAGGTTACAGGTTTGGGTAAAGACATTGGATATATTTGAGTAAGATCTCTGTGAGTTAATAATCTGTCTAAAATACACACACAAACACGCACGCACGCACGCACGCACGCACGCACGCACGCACGCACGCACGCACGCACGCACGCAACAAGCTATAACAGAAAAGAATTTGTGCCTAAATGTACCTTGAAAATAAGCATTTGAGGATAAGTTTGTGAAATACTTAAATGTTCTGGGGATTTAAATTATTTGTGCCACTAATGGACGATTTTTATGTCAACATCCCTGTTTTAGAACAGACAGCCAAGGCTTACTGGTAAAAAGCGGTCAGCTCAGAAAGATGACATCACTGCAGAATTTCAAGATCTTAGAGATGTTTACAATGATGCTGCAGCAGCAGGCAGAGCTGTGACTATGACCTCAGCATGCAGATGAAAGACAGTGGGCGGTGTAGATCTGTACCCTTGATATGACATGGCTATTACAAAATGGACAGTTTATACCAGCTTTTAAAGGCTTAATATGACACAGGCTCAAAGGGATTATCTAGCAGCTGCTGGAGGCCACAGAGGAAGGCAGAAATTAACTTCTGCATGTGAGAGAACTGCACCAATCAGCAAACTCACAATTACATCAACCACACACATACTGTACCTTATTAATTTTCACCTCGCCTGCTGTAACTGAGGAATTAAAGCGAATTCCATGAAGTCATTTGTTTAATTTGAAACTCCTCGCAGACACACTCTTTCACTGTCTGTTGCCTGCCTGTGTTTCTGTCTCTCTCAGCAGGGGTGTGGTGTTTTCTGGCACAAATGGCGACTTTAGATGTAAAATATTGAGTTAAGGAATGAGGCTGCATTTGCTGCAACAGGGGCAACATTAGAAATATGTTGTCACTTTAAACTGTATAGACATATCCACTGTTTGTACTGTACATATGAATGAAGTTGATACAGACAGTTGCACCTGCAGCCATGCTAGTAGTGTGATTCGAGGAATAGTAATAATGTCAGTCATTCGGTCATTTGGTCCTTCTAAATCTGCAAACTTGCAAAACTAATGATATTTCATCAACCTTGAGTGTTATTGCTAATTAATTAGTGACACTATTGAAAGGTTAAAAAAAGGTTTTGCCAGGATCACTTTTCTAAGTATTTGTTGTTGTAAAACTCATTTTGACCCAATTTCAGTGGTGCTATCTGCCGGCAGCATTAGATAACTTGCTAACACACATAGTTTTGTCCCTTGAGTTTAAAATGCATAAAGAAATTAAAACTCACCTGGAAGGAAACAATAATGCTTTTAGTCCTACAAGTATGAGAGTAAGATGGAGTAGTGGTGCACTCCAGCCTCTTGTGGCCGAAATGAGTATTACAACATTGAAAAAAAAAAGATCCTGGCAAACCCTTTTTCACCCCGAGAGGTATGTACCACAGTGAGAAAAAAACATTATTTTCATCTGTTCTCAAGTCACTCAGCAGATTTTCCACTTTTTTCACTTGTCTGTCAGTACAATCTTGTGTAATCTTGTGTTTGTTTTTAGTCCAGTTTTCATCTATGTTGACATTATTTCCTAAGTGATTATTTTTACTCTCAAAATGCATTAAAATGCAAAGATTTACACTATTTTCTCTTCAATATTTTTCATTTTCAGAAAATAATAAGGTGATACAATACAATGACCCACAATTGAGACATGACACAAAAACGAAAAAACAAGAAAAAACAAGGGCAAGCAGTTGTCCTCGGCTAAGATGTGTCGGGGTCATTCACAGTCCTGACTGCTTTTAATTTGGAGTAATGCTCTCCCTGGCAGACAGATACGCAATATAACTTTCTTATTCAGTCATTCTCAAGTCTCCCTCCAAAAGCATAACATTATTAAACACTTCTCTCATGTCTGAAGCCATTCAATGTTCAAATTGAATTTTAGGATGAACTATGATTACTTTGGTAATCACTGAACTTTTCATCTCGCGACATCATCCTTCGAAATGAGTGACTTGTCCATCAGCTACAGCTTTCAATCTTTTTAGTGCTACTATGCCAGTGCTACAAATGCAAGCATGCTAATATTCCAAACTAAGATGGTGAACATTGTTTTTCTTGAAGGATGAATGCATGCTTGCAGTTCCAAAAGTGTCTTCTCTTCATCGAACATTTACAGTCAGCAGCAGAGAACACTTTCTTTTTTTGCAATATCCAGATATGTACAACGCATGCCAGCATCAAATCTTATTTAGCTGCACTCTATGCAAAGTTAACTGCAGGTCATTTATATGTGTAGTCTTAATAAAAACTGTATAAAGTTTGCATGACAATAAATTGCGAGAAAAATGCATTGACTGTACGCCACTACATTTAATTTCTTCCAAAAGATTCTTAATGATTCTTCCTGCTGTATGTTAAATATCCTGATGTTTGGGTGATTGCTATAGCCATGATTCCCCAGTTCCAAGACTCTTCATGGTGCGCCAGGATAGGGGGAAAAATGCTTTTCATGTAAAACAAAACAATGGTGTTGCCTCTGAAAACGTACACTTAACCGTCTCTCCAACACATATGCTCGATAAAGAGAATAGCACTCCGTTACTGGTGAAAACAGGCATTCCTTGTACTCAGAAGCTAATTAGACCACCCAGTTACTGTGTTTGTTAGCGTGCTTGAAAGCCACGAGAGGCTAGGACATGTTGAGAAGATGCAATATGATTAACAGCCAATACAACACAGACCTACAGTACAAACACTGTATGTAAATATTGTATGAATACAGGTGGTATTAGTTATACACAGCCAAGGATTTGGCTCAACTAGCAACAATATACACTGTATTTCTAAAGTGTATATCACACATTTTTGCCCTTGTGTATTCTGATTTTTCCCTTCTGCTCAATACACCGCTGCTTCAACACCCGAAACTGATTTTGTGGTGAGTACAAACAGAAAGTGTTCTTTGTTTTCAATTACAATGCCAGAATGCAGTCTTTTGTTGATGGAAAAAGCACCAGTCTAAATGCTTTCCAGGCCTCAGCAATTTTAGCAGACATCCTCTAACTGAGAAACCAGGAAAAACAAAAACTGGATGCTTTGTTTGTTGGATATTACTCCACATCTATATTGATTGTTTGGTGCAAGCTCTAAAAGTAATTTTCCAAATATAAATGTTCTTTTGGGTTATCTGTTAGAGAAAAAAGTGAGAAAAAGCAAAGACTGAACCAACAATTTCTTTGTAATGACTCATCTGTACACACAGATAGAGTTTATTCTCGCATGTTTTTCCCAACAAGGGAACATCAAATGATTCATCCCCAGTTAGCAGCACTCCAGGTTCTATGAAGATCAATAAGGGTGATTTTATCATATGACATTGAACCATTAACTAATTCACTTTCCCTCACCTTGATGTCTCTCCATCTCTTTTTCTGTGTCTTGATTTGTGACGTGCAGTTTGCCATGGGTGGGCATGCAACCAATGAAAATGTTCAGATAAAGGCATAGAGCCGCTTTGTGTAAGTCAATGGTAAGACTTATGTACAGTATGCATGCAAGGAACGTGAGAGTTGAGAAAGAAAGATTGCGTGGTGATAAAGATGGAGATGATGGATGAGAGAAGGAAAGAAGAGCGAAAAGTTTGGATGTTTGACATCATGTTTGAGTTACAAGGGGAAACTTAAATTTGTCACAATACATTTACTTCATGTGTCCCCGTTATTTTACAAAGTGCTGTTCTGTTGGTTATATATGTTATGAATTTTCCCATTTACTTTGTCTTCATTCTACATATTTCTTGGGCCATCAGTCAGAAAAAGAAAACAAACAAACAAAAAGAACAAGGGCAAGCTAAGACGTGTCAGGGTCATTCATAGTCCTGACTGCTTTTAATCTGGAGTAATGCTCTCCCTGGCAGACAGATACACAATATAACTTTCCCCTTCACTTATTCTCAAGTCTCCCTCCAAAGGAATAACTTAATTAAACACTGCTCTCATGTCCGAAGTCATTCAATGTACGAATTGAATTCTAGGATGTGCTAGACTATGATTACTTTGATAATCATTAAACTTTTCATTTAGTGGCATCATCTGTTTCTTGACCAAATACCCTCGAAATCAGCCACAGCTTTAATTCTTTTTAGTGCTGCTACGCCAGTGCTACAAATGCTAGCATGCTAATATTCCAAACTAAGATGGTGAACATTGTAAACATTACAGCTTAGCGTCATTCTTCATTCTACAAATTTCTTGGGCCATCAGCCATCAGTCATTTAACGCTGATTTAATCCCGAATCTGAAGCGATGTTGTTTTAACATTAGACAAGCTTCTACTAAAGTGATTTACTACTACTACTAAATATGATTTTTTTTTTGTTGTCATTTTCAACAAATGAAAAGATCAATTTCGCATCGGTTTGTCTCTCAAAACCTTCCGTCTTCGCCATCCTGTGTGTGGCTCTCAACCTGTCACAAATACCTTCGTTTAAAAAATGCTACATCATTTCCCAAAACAGCCGGGCATTGTCATTTTTACCAAATATTTCCGTCAGCTGGTCGGTGTGTATGGGATTATGGAAACTTCAAACAGTGTGGCTCGCTTATGTTTTTTTTTGTTTTGTTTTTTTATGATTTCTGAGCAACAATGGAGCTCTATGGCACAGAAAAACAACCTATATCAGGCTTTGGCAACATAGACTTGCTAGAAGGATCATCAATCATCTTGTGGGATTTGTTGACAATAAGGAAAATACAGAATATCACCAGACTTCACCCATAAATGATTACTCAAACAAACCTCGACTGACAATCAGTTGGCACAAAGTTTCAGTATTGACTTTAATAACAGTGTTAACAATGAGACAGCTGAGAGTGAGCTGAGAGCGGGAAAGAGATGAGAAAGAAAGGATTAGACCACGCTGTATTTAATAATCTCTAAGACGATTGGAGGGAGGGATGTTGTAAATCGGTGGGAGGATTAGAAGAACGCTCTATCACTATTCCCACTTCCCTTTCTCTGGTTCAATTGCTCTTCTCTCGGATCTCAAAGTGTCAGCCTCTGTCATGTGATCATGGTCTTGGTGAATCCATTAAAGCCCCAGTGAGTCATGTCATGAGTACTGTGCTTAAGTGCAATTTTGAGGTAACTACTTTACTGAAATATTAGTAATTTATGCTATTATTATTATTGGATTAAAAAAAATGTATTACCTGTATTTCTTTATTTATTTGATACCTTTAACCACTTTGCAGATTCAGATTAATAATACAAAATATACTGTAATCATCAACTAAATTCTGATGGTATTGTATGTTAAGATAATATCTTATTGATCCCAAGGGAGAAATTCAGATTGCAGCACATTACAGTATAAAATAATACTAGGTCCACCATTACTAGCTGCAACATTAATGTGATGTAAACATTAATAAATCAATCATTATAACACAATAATGTAATACATATTATTCTGAAATGGGCCATTCTATATTGTACTTCTACATTAGGCACTTTAAATATATAGATATATAGATAACTCATAGTTGCTTATTTATCCAAATAAGAGGTTTGCCGTCTAAATTCTGCAACAATTTTCGAATTTTGTGAAAGTTTCATTGCCTGTAAAATTGTGTAACTTTGTTGAAAAGTAGCAACCAAGAGGCCAACAAATGAAGCCAATGCAGAAGCCAAAAACTGCTGTTCCTTCAATGGCCACTTATCGTTGGATCTCTAAAGGACCCCATGTTAAAATGCCTAACTTTACAGTATAAATAAGCATGTTACCAGCCTGTTGGTCTCTGTAGCTAATTTCCCTTTTCATGACCACATTATTAAGGGTATGGCTGCTTTGAGTGTCAGCGAGCTGCCTGCTAAGTTTCACATATCACTGAACTTGACCTCACAGCCATGTTTGTTGTGTTGGTGCCTTTTGGAGAATTTTTCATGCAAATATAGGACAAAAATAATATGGCTTGCTGTGCTTTAATTGTACTAACAGACCTGAGCTGAGGGACAGACACTGGTGTTTCAGATTAACGACCAACCCTGTTAACTGGCAGACAGATACTGCGAGCCGGCTAGCTTTGGAGGATGCAGCCATGGACGGTGCCTGGAGCTTCTAGAGGAATAAACCACTGGCAGCAGTGAGCGTGGAGCTGCCAAAATCCACTGTAATGTAATGCTCTCTTATTTGACTGCTGAATGGAGGGGAAATAAACTTTACTTCACAAGCGTAGCCTACAGAGAAAAGATGGAAAAAGTTTCTTCATCCACAAAATATTTTTTTGCCGTAACATTGTTTTGCTGTGACAAAGTTTGTCACAGTAAAACAATGTTTTAGCATTCCTTTAAACAACTGATGTAGATGGGGACATTTCGTCCACCATATTTCAAGTCTGCAAAAGCCCCACGATCCCAAATTGATTTGAAAAGACGTTATTTACACACTTTTATAAGTTGAAATATTCACTGCAGCTGCTTAACTAGCTGAAAGCATTAATGCACACCCCCACAGTGGATTTTGGCTTAAAAAAAGGTTGTAAATAAAGTATTTTCAAATCAATTGGTGATCTCAGGGCTTTTTCAGAATTGGATTACAACGAACGAACTGAATAGAGCCAAGCCATTTTAAGTTGTTGTTGTTTTTTTTGTTTTGTTTTTTGATGAGTAGATAGTGACTGAAATTTCATTTTTGAGTGAACTATTCTTTTAACTGAATACAAACACTGTGTCTGCTGTTGCTCGCTAGTTTTCAGCGAATGTACAGCAAGGTATTCTGGCAGTTTGGAGAGAATAAACCCACAATAAAACTTCCACCTGTAATGCAAATAAACACATGGTTGTGCAATAAAAAAAAAATTTGCTTTGCTTTCTGCGTGAACCTATTTACATATACAGTGTATGGTGCTTGGTAGCTCTGAGCTGACTGAGTTTAACTAACTGGCTCGCCTCAACTCCACCTGCTTGCCAGGAGTTAGACAGAGTCAGGCAAAGCCAAGATGGTGACGGCTGGAGCCACCCACATTGAGCTTCACATAAACCTCTTCAGAGCCCTATTATTATACAGTCTATGGTTGGGGATTACAAAACCCACATTTTTTGGGAGTTATAATACTGTCTTCCTAATGCAGGCAGGGCCATTATTCCATATGAATGAAGGAATGAGTTTATCCAGGTCAGTAAAAACTTTTTCTTGAGGAGATTTGGAATATGCTGGAAGAGATGAATGGACTAAATTTATAGCGCGCTTTTCTTGTCAGCTTGACCATTCAAAGTGCTTTACACTACAATTCAGCATTCACCCATTCACACACACATTCGTACACTGGTGCCACCTGCTCATCAGGAGCGGTAACCATTCACTCACTCACACACCGATGGGTACATCAGTGTAATTACAAGGAAGCAGCAACATTAAAATCCTATATATGACATTAAAAGAGCAGCTTTATATAATGCAGCACTCCTTTGTAATGAGATAATACCTGATGCACAGCTAATGTCCACGACAATGCAGCCATAGAGAAAAGAAAGATCAGTGAAACACAAACATGTTTAAGCTTTTAAGAACTGCTCTTGTTTCCCAAGTAATTTTCTGTTTATTACAGTACTAACATACCAATGATGCTACCGCTTCGGGTACTATGTTTAATACTAATAATGTGATAATATAGTAACAGATTTAATGTTTGTCCTAATTTAGTCTACAGCCATGGACCTGGAAAAGACAATCAGTTGTGGGCAAATAATAATAGTAATAATAATAAATATGTCCCATGTCTTCTCCTAAACACATGAGGTACTAACCAGACTACACTTACGCTGGACTATGTTTATGCAACTGTGGATCTTAGATGGATTAATTAAATCGAATGTTAGATACCTATCCTCATGTGGTTTCATACAGGCTATATAAAACGTGGACAACCCAGTGAAAATATTACTTCATTACCAAGGATGGAATTGAAACAAAAAAAGGAATATGGATGTAGGAAGTAAGGGTGCTGATCAATTGCTAAAACGTTTCATGCAGACATGCAACAGAGAGACAGTCAGAGAGAGAGCTCATGTGGATGAGAGAGAGAGAGGGAGCATGTCGACATAATGTAAAAACTTTCTTTGATCACGAAGCCTAATGTTTCACTATGATTCTGGGGTTTACCAGTAAAACATACACTGCAGACTGTTAAAGTCCAGCTAAATCAGCATTTTGAGAGTAACTAGCTTCCGTATTGTGGCGTATTTCCGATTTGAACAGGATAAGCAGGCATAACGTTGAAAGGAAATTTATTTGAATGTTGAGAAGTGGGCGGGTAGGGGGAGGGAGAGAGACGCCCATGGTATGCTCTATGGCGTTGCTGAAGCAGTCCAGTGTAAAATGCCCTGCACATACCTGAGTGGTCACAGATACCATTTCCCTCAAAGTGTATAAATTCTAGCCAGTGGGCCTGTAACAATGGTATTTTGTAGCAAAGGAAGACACTGACATACAATGCTTTTGACAGCTAGTTAACTAATGAATCTTATAGCTCTGGGTTGCTAAAAGTTGAAGATTGATTGGTGGGTGGATGTCATGATGTTATTGGTAACATTACGTTACATTAACATTACGTAAGCATATTTTGCTTTACAGGAAGAAAATATTCATTGGATTTTTGTATAAGAATACAAAGAAATGTATTTTTTGTAGTTTTTTTTGGCATATATTGCTAAATAGGTGCACAAACTGACTGTGGATGTGATCTAAATGGGTTAAAAAGGCATTTTTCATTTAAAGTTCAACAGTGACAAACAGATTGATCTGCTTTTAGACTTCACTTGTCTTCTCTATGAAACATCTCTATTCTCACTGCAATCCATTATTATTAGACTATGATGAACTGGTCATGGGTCTCTAGCTCCTGTCCATGTCTGTCCCTCCTTGTCTCTTTGCAGTTCTCATGCATTAATTGGTATAGTTGCTGTGGCTGCTTTGACATACGGTACGTTGATGTTCAAGTTTGCTGTCTCCTGTAGTGTAAAATATTCTTAAATTAGTATGATTATATGAAAATAATTGTTAAATATATGCAAGTTAGGTTTACAAATCTACTACTGTAAATATTTTCATTCCTAATTTTCAACCATTTTGAAACTACAGATGAAGTAAAAACATCATATTCAACTTCAACTTCATCAGGCTAGAAGGGCTTTTTTGTTTTTAAAGAGAGACTTCTGTGTTATAATGCAAATAATATCTTAACCACTACACAACTCAGTAAACACCTTAAAATGTCGACTTGTACAAGTTGTTATGGCTGATAAAGGCTGTGGATGTGTAATGTGACATGTTGATTATTTTCGTAAACGGACAAATTGTGTGTTGCTTTGAATATTGTCCCTGCAAGGAATTGTGGGATGCCATTACCCCCTTTTCCTTTCGTAAAGGAGGATCAAGTGTATCCTATCCGTTAGAGAGTTCAAACAGCTCATATCATGGCTGCCACTACTTCCAGGTCACTACACCTTCCTAAACAAAAAATACTATTTGACCGTAACTATCATGAGGATTAGGAGGAGAAGGGGGTTTTGTTTTCATCCACCTATGCTAATGTGTCAGGTGACCCCTCCTCTCTCAGTGAAATTACAATGGTGGACACTGCATTAACGTGTGGGCAATCAGACAAATTGATTCAGATTCAAACACCAGTGGATGAGCTAACGACATCTGGCAAGCGGATTAAGTCCGCCTCAGTGGGCTGTGTTTGCGTCATGGAGGTCAGGAGGTGCATACATGTCAGACTAACAAATGAATAGTTCGACATTTTGGGGAATATGCTTATTCATATTAATCTTGCCAGAAGTTAGAGGAGAAGATAGATACCACTCTCATGCTAAATACGGAGCTATAGCCTGAGGAAAATTAAATTAGCTTAGCTCAAAGACTGGAGATGGGGAACATCATAACCTGGCTCTGTTCAAAGGTAACCAAATCTCCGTACCATGCACTTCTGAAGCTTACCAAAGTGTAGAAATGCACACAGCCAAGAAAGTCCTGCACATAACCTCACGCAAAAAACAAACAAAAAACAAGTAAAATGAAGTTTTGTGGTTGCGACTAGCTGTTTACCCATTTACAACTGCATTTGTTTCTTGTGTGTTTTGTCCCGTCAGCTATTAATCATTCACCTGATCAGCGAGAGCAGAAGTGACTCTGTTGAAGAAGCAATTTCATTAAAACATTCCTGTTGGACGTGATTAATGTGCACTGACTGATAAACATGCTCAACATACTGTAAGGCAGTTATTCGCAATGTGGGGCTGGGGACAGTCAAAAGATAAATCTGCAGGGTTATGAGTTACAGGATACAAAAGCAGAAAGACATTTTTTTCTGCTACATAAAATGTAAATGCAGGCAGCCTGTTGCTGGTCCCTCTTGTTTGCCAATGTTCTTCTTCTTCTTCTTCTTCTTCTTCTTCTTCTTCTTCTTCTTCTTCTTCTTCTTCTTCTTCTTCTTCTTCTTCTTTTTGCAACAAGGAAATCTGCCTTTCCATGCATGGAAATAAACAAAACTTTTCACATAGGTCCAGTCCTATGCCAAAATTACTCAAAATTGTGGACTAACAGTTCTAATGATGTTGCTACAGCAACCGTCTGAAGTTTGAAACATAAAAAATTCATAACAAGACTACTACTTTGCAACTTTAACCAAACTTTTGGCCTTGTGAGTGGAACTGTTCAGATGCTTTGAGCTGGTAAAAATTGTTGTTCTCCTCAAACGACCCAGCCAGATTTTAAATTATCCAAAATCGAGCCCACAAGGATTTACTGTAAAAAGTCACTGCAAATTCTCACTAAATTAATCTTTAAATCCGTAAATGTTTATGAAAAAAAATGATGTCATGGTAGATGTCGTGTCGTAGATTTCTCTAAATGTACTCGAAAAGTGAATTTTTGACAATATTTTTGTGAAGGGTATCAGAAGACTGAAGATGTCTTAAGCAGAAGTATTTAGTGCAGCTCGATGCATCAAGGGGAATTAAAGATGGACAATACAGTCTGGTGTTCAGCCATGTTCCTGGGGTTTGAGCTGTGGAGCCTGGTTGAGCTGAGCTCTGTTGCCCGCTGTGACACAATGTCGTGATGTGGCCAGACTTCAGTCAGCTGTAATGCCACTAGCTCCACGCTACGGTCCAAAAAATAATTACAGCCCAAGATAACTGCAGCAGACAGGAGATTCTACGGTGTCCGAAGAGCTCAACACATTGCAACTTAAGAAAACACATGCAAATAGACAAAACACTATCAAATTAAGAAAACATCTTCATCAATTTGACAAATTTGACAACACGTGTGCTGCAAACACTCACAAGACAGCCAAATATCTTAATTTACTAGTGTCTTGTCTTTTTGCATGTGCAGTGTGTTGAGCTCTCTCGGCCACCGTAGATGCCTTCAAATTTGAATCCTTTAACACAATAGACACACTTAGTGCTCTCGGTTCTCTGATCTACTTAACAAACAAAGCCTGCTGCACTGTGCGCTCTTTACAGACGAGTATGCGCTTCTGGCGTTAAATGAAAGTTGCTGCTCTATGAATGGCCAAAGCAGACACTGGAGCACACTTTTGTTGTTGCATGCTTTTCGGGTCAAACAGATGATAATTATCGGTGCATTCACACCCCAGCTACTTTGGAGAAAGCAAAGGCGAAGGTTAGCGTGAGAAAAGGCATGTGTGGTGTGAGAGCATGAGATTTGTGTCAACTGCGTGAGTCTCACGCTCAATGCGCGAGGGTTGGCAGCCCTGAAATATATATGTCAATGCTGGAGAGATGCAATATAGGCCCACTATATAGACCCATTACTGTTTGTGATTCATTTTCATTACATACTCTTTTTTCATAAACCGCACCATGGAAATGGCATAGTGATATTTTTAGTGATGAGCATGGTGTGCATGTTCTAAAGGTCTAGTTGACCAATCAGATTGCTCGGTCAGAACTACTTGATGTATAGTAATAAATTGGCAATGACCTTGGAAATTGCATTTACCGCTAGTCAAATTAGAGGGGCTGCAGGTGTTCCTCCCCACACCCACCCCCGCCTCCTGGCCCATTCCAGCACATAAAATCATGGCTTCTTCTCCAGTAGGCTACACTACTGACCCATTACACTAAGTTGTAATGAGATCAGAGTTTTTCCTGGCTCGGAATGGTCCTTTGGGGCATGTGTACGCACAACTGTAAGTATGATCAGTCCGCCTGCTGTTTGTGCTGGGCAATAGGCCTATAAGTGAAAACAGGCCTTCATTTCTGCCCATTCAACAGTTGTTTGATAAATTGCTATTTAGGACAGGATTTAAATTGCTATCTTTATTTGGTTCCGGTGATTTTCCTTTGGGGAGTCACTAAAACCGTTTTGGGGGAGAGCCAAACTTTTCTCTAATTGGGCAATATAGAGCTAATCAGCGTATAAAGGGAAATTCTTTTATCTTGGAACTGATGAAATTGATATCAATCAGGCCGCAAATTTTAGTCTTAGTTAAGGCTTATTTATTCAGTCGTGTGATCAGACCCAGAGTAGAACCAAAGTAGAACCCTGCCTGCAGTCTTCATTGGGGCAGAGGCCGACCCTGTTTATGTAGGTGCTACTGAGTAAAGTATCTCCAGATGACAAGGGGCCACTACATTCCTTGTCTGAAGTGAAAACAGTCAAAGTGATACCAGATGTTCTTCTGGCTTTCCTTTAGCTAATCAGGAGAACCCCCTGGTCCAGAGGGTATTACACAAACATTTAAAAGATATGTAAAGGATATAAATGTTGATATGGAATATTAAAATAATATTAAATGAAGTATTGTGATTACAAAACCACCTGGTGTTTTCATGACCGCCGTAGTTGACAGACATGGAGTCTGTGGAATGTTTCAATTGCGCTGTTTCAAGTGTCACAAATATGCCAAGGTATTTGAATATGTTTTATCAAACCGGTCAGCCATGGTTGCTTTGAGCACAAGTGAACCCAAACAGGAGGAGTTACTTTCTCTTGTTGTTTCATGCTATAGTGTCCCATGGGGGACTGCCTGTTGTTCCGACTGACCATTATTCCAAAACCCCAACAATCCAAAAAATGTCCCATTGGGCCGACAGCCTGTTACACATCAGTGTGTTCAAGAACTCATGTCTAGCAGTGCAGTCTATGTGATCGCAGTGGCATTGTGAGTTGGGATGTTGGGTTAAGGTTTGTTGTTATGTAGCAGTGCCATCTTGTTGAGGCTGCTGGTTGGTGCGACAATAAATCTCCATTTATAACTTAATTTGATGAACCAAGTAACGTTACACAAATGGCTCCTGGAGAAAATTCAGGACTGGCGCTGCAGGCGGAGAAAAAGAACACAAAATAAAGTTATGTGATTCTTTCTTGCATTTATTTATTTAAGTCCTGTTTTTGAATTAATTAAACAGAACGTCACTAATTTTAACCTGGAAAGCTGGCTAGAAATAATAAATACATAGTAAAATTTAGATTGTGATTCTTGAATGTCTTTCATTAGAACATGCTAAATGTGAGGCTAGCTTTGCTTGTTAGCTAGGCTATCTACTAATCTTTTCTTTCAATATTAAAGCCATGTTTTGATTTTGAATGAATGAAACTGAATAACAAAGCCACAATAATGTTGATCTGGCAAGCTGGCTAGAAAGCGATGAATGTATTAGTAATTACCTCCACCAAGGAGGGTTTTTTTTCACCCGTGTCCGTTTGTTGGTTGGTTTGTTTGTCACCAGGATTACGCAAAAACTACCAAATGGATTTTCACGAAACTTGGTGGAAGGATGGGGCATGGGCCAAGGAAGAACCCATTAAATTTTGGCACAGATCCGGATAAAGGTATCTCTTTCTTTAACATTGCAAGATAGGGCATTTATCGAAATTTTCATTAATTTGCAAAAACGTTTGCAAAATGTTTACCTGCTGGGCATAATCCATTTAACACTGATATGATTTAAATACGGCTATTTTCCACAGAAGCTAGTAATGACAGATCTGAATCCGCACCAAAATATGTGATGTTCGTTTGGACATACATTTAATACTTTTGAAGAGACATAAAAACTGTTAGTACCTTACTGAATCCCTATTAACGTAGCTACACATTGGTGGTAGTTGCAGGTTTCTAGCGCTATTTGTTGCCATACAGCAGCCAGGAAAAGACTACCCCCCCTCTGGAAACACGTTTAAATACGCTAGATCCAGATTTTGATTTTGATTCGCACTAAATTGTACACACTCATAGATACCGGCCCTCTAGATATGCCTGATTTTAAAAAAAAGATCCATGTTGGGCTGTTGGGCCTTGGGGGAAGTAAGCGCACTACTGAGTGCCGTTCTGGTTTTTACCTGAAACAATTTCCATGAGAACAATCTTGATTCATTGCTATTTGCTTGCAGGATTTCAAGTCTCAATTATAACGTACAAAGATTATCCTGGCTTGGTAACGAGCTACCAATGATTTTTTTTGGCAACATTAAATTTATGTTTTTAATTTTTATTTTAATTAATAGAACATTAAATGTCCAAATTGCTCCAAATTGTTTCAGGGTTACCATTTGGTTTCTGGCCATGTTAAATGATTTGTGTAAATCATATTTGGACGTATTAGACATATTGTGATAATTGGATAATTTGCAAATGCAATTCAAATCAAATTTTATTTGTATAGCGCCAATTCACAACAAAGTTATCTCATGACACTTAACATGTAGAGTAGGT
>JBBPCS010001470.1:0-41386 GCA_037974645.1 Hollardia meadi
CAGCCTATTGGTCCGGCCCTCCACAACAGTCCCAGTTTCTCATGTGGCCCCTTGGGAAAATTAATTGCCCACCCCTGATTTATAGTGTGTCATTCATAGTGTATTATAATGCATTCATAATGTGACTTATAATGAATTATAAGTTCAAGTATGTTATGGATGCTCTTGACTAGTTATAAACTAGAGGTTGACTGATGGGGCTTACATACATTATGACTACCTATATACCTAATATTAACCTATACACACCTTAACAATCAACTGTAGTAAGGACTCATAGTGTGCTATAATAGTGCATGCAGTATCATAATAATCACTCATGATGCAGCATAGATTAAATGCAGGAAAATGCATTACACTTTACTGACCACCAACAATGAAACATTATGATGAGGCATGCATTATTATAGCTGCATCCATTTGTACTTTACTTAACACAGCTATTCTCATGGTGGGTCTCAGAGTGGGCCGCGGAGTCCATACAGCTAAATAATTTGTTGTCAGTATTATTTTGTAATTTATAGATAGTTATTTTTATATTTCAAGATACTCAATATTCACATAAATAAAAAATGTCATATTAAAAGGCATAATTTCAATGACCAGTTACATTTGAAAAGACCCAGAAAACCTGTTCTGACACTACTAGCTAACATCTACAGCTAGCTAACATGTACAGCTAGCTAACATCTACAGCTAGCTAACGTTTCCTCAGATGCAGTGGCATAAAATCATTTCCAAACCAAAAAAAGTGATGTGGGAGACAACCCTGTGAAAGTAAAAGCTCCAAAGCATGTGGTTTGGCAATTTGACCCTGACTACAATAAATTTGGATTCGTAATGGCAGACAGTGATGCTTAGCCAAAAGTTTCACCACATTAAACACATTTTTTGGTCACCTTATGAATTTTTTGTCATTTATTTCAGAAGGTGGTCCTCAGAAATTTGTTGACAATCACAAATGGGCCTTAAGTTACAAAAGGTTGAGAATCCTGAGCACATACAATGATAACTTATGATACAGTGTCCTCAGACAGCTGTCCACTTTGCCTGGTTGATAATCCAGCCCTGCTGATTGCTCCTCCATTCATTCTTTTCTACACTTTATGCTCTACACATTGTTGACTTTCTGTCATTTTTCTTTGATTTCTTGTGGTTAAGTTTGAGTTTCTGATAGTAGTATAAATGATAATCCTAAACACTACAGGGATCTCTGGTCATTTTCCCTGCTGCTGTGTGTTTATTTGTGCTGTACTTTATCTCCAGGTCTGTTTATGGCATGTGAAACATTTGTGCAGAGCAAAGGTCGGGCTTTTTAATCTTGGCGTGCGATGTTTTGTCACATTGAATGTGCTGTTATTGCCTCTATTAAGGAGATGAATGAAAAAGGGAAACCAGGCCTGGGGGAAACTTATTGGACCTCAGTTGTTCATATCTCTGTTGGAGACCAAGAAGAGATGCACCAAATGGAAATCGAGCCAAATATTTCTTTGTGATCTGTGAATACCTCGGGTGCACGCACATCCTGCAAACGAGAGATTAATATGTCTGTCATCATTATCATTAACTGTGTAAGAGGGATTAGGAGTGCTGGCTGTGGACCGGTTCATCTTTTTTCCCCACATTTTGTTTTTTCACCCCCCCCCCCCCCCCACCCCCCACCCCCCAAGATGATCATGAAACAAATAGAGCGCGAGTCTGACTTCATGCGAACAGCAGGGAATTCGAAGAAGTGATGGTAATGTTTGCAAAGATAAATACCATTTGTCTTCGCAGCTGCAGGTAAAAAAATGAAGTTCGGCTAAAAGGAGATGAGGCTCATCGGAACACACTGACACATAAACACACTCAAGCACTATGCCCCAGATCATAAAGTCTTTGTACTAAACCATTTTTCAACCTAAACATCATATAGATTTATTTTATGCTGGAAATATGAAGAAACCTAATCATTTCATTAGTTACACGTCTGTCTCTGCACACGACGATAGAAAGTTCTTCAGAGCGATTAATGCAGTTCTCAGCTTCCTGCCTGCTCATACTGGATTTGGGGTGGGGAAGGGGGGGTTCATCTTTCTAAGTCCAGTCTTTCTTGAGCCAGGCAGATGTAGTGATGGATTGCTCTGCTGTTTGAATGCAAGGTGGCACACATTAACATTTGTACTGTTTCTAAAAACATGCAGCGTTATTTCCATAAATGCAATCACACCACAAACCGCAGACGCTTGCCAGGTGTCCAGGTTGGTTGAGTCAGCAGTCTGCCTGTCTTGCACTGAGACGTTTTAACGCCGCGTCACATTCTGGTGCCTTTCACACTCAGTCATGAGGAAGGTCTGTGATATCTTGTTGTGTTTTTGCATTAGCGAGTTCGCAGCTGCCACTGTTGTCTTAGCAGACAAAGCCCTCACAGACAATAGGTATGTCCATTATGCTCTTAGTTGGAGCAAGTGTTGTAGTCACAGTAAAGTTGTCCAATCAGTCCGGTTCGTTGACAAACCCCTGAATCTTTTTTATTTCTTTTTCAAAAGTGACTGTATCACGAGCAGTTGGTGACTAAGGTCATGATGCAATATTATTATTAGAAATCATGTCAAGTGATATGTATTTTTATCTGGATTTTAACTGTAATACCACTGGCTCCGTCAGTGTTAAAGGTTTAACGTGTAAAACTTGTCCACCTATCAAAGGTTGCTCCAAACAGCGAGCAGCTAGTGGCCCTATTTGCTGACTGATCACTGAGTGCTAGTGTTTACACCGCTGGCAACAGGGTGGTCAACCGGCCTCAGCAGCAGTCTTCCAGTAAACATGGCCATGACACCAAACTGGGACCGAACACAGCCTCCATCGGTCAGTTTAAAGACAGGATATAGTACAGAGGTTAATTCAAGTGGCTCAGACGAAGACTGACTGCAGGAACGACGATGATGGCAGGCAGGGACAGGAGAGGCATGATGCGGGAGGGAAGCGGGAGAGGAAGTTCGGTCATGGCCAGTGTGGGATAGCAGCTTGTAGAGCTGGAATACTTTCAGAATTCAGGATATATTTCAGCCAAACTAGAGGTTATTGTTGGAACCATTGTTCTAAATAAAGATGGACGACGCGTCTCCGCTTCCTCCCACTGTCCAAAAATTAGGCCAAAATATCATGGATATGAGCGCTGTCATCTTGCGCTGGTGACGTCATTTTGAGCCAGAGTCTGTGCAGTAGTGATCGGGGGTGGAGCCACAGTATCGAGGTCCCGCCCATACACCTGCCCGACTCAATTGCAAGCAGGGCTCAGCTGTCAATCATGACGTTTCACCCCCTTTTTAGAGCATCAAATAACTAATTAAAACCAAACTGATCAGTCACTACTGCGCAGACTCTGGCTTCAAATGACGTCACCAACACAAGATGGCAGCACTCGTAACCGGGATATTTTGGCCTAATTTTTGTACAATGGGAGGAAGTGGAGACACGTTGTCCATCTTTATTTATGTCAGAGCGTCAGACATGAATGTTTTAACTCAATTTCATGACGATCCATAGCAAAATGTTACCCTCATCATCCCGATGGGGACACGAATGTCTGTAAAAACAAATGGAATGCCAATCCATCCAAAAATTGCTGAGATATTTCAGCCTAGATAGATAAAAGCAAGGATAAATATGAGGCTACAATCTAAAAACCAGTTCACATCTGCATAATAACATTGGAGCTAACCATTACATGCATCCAGGCAAGTGAGGTCACCAGTTGAACCTATTATTGAATTTTCTCCAGTGACACCTTTGCGCAGATATAAATGAGATTCCTTTAATCTAACAATTACCTTGTCTGCATGGGCCCATTAATATATCATAATGGTATTGTGAGGTAAATGTCCTGCTGTTGCTTATTAAAACCTCTATTACCTGCTTCACTGTGGGCTGCAGAGGGCTGAGCAGCCATCTGTGGCCTGCCCAGTCTGCTCCCCGCCTTCGATTGGTAATCGGGACTGAAACAGCTACAGAGAGGGATTAGTAAACAGGGGGAAGAGGGAGGAAAGAGCTGCTAATATTCAGCAGTGCATGTTGCCTGTAGTGCAGAGTCTGCTTTCTGAGGCCTACTGACATTATCAAATGGATTGACATTTCAAATATTTGCAGTGCTCAGCGGGTCCAAATGTGGCATAAGTCAACCATGAGCCTCCTCCTCGCCACGCAGCAAGCCATGCATGGCCATTTCATCACAAACACAGAAATGAGATCTAACAGCCTCTGCTTCTCAGACCTTTACAGTGCAGACAATGCAATGTGAAGAGCAGGTACTTTCCTCTAAACAGGCCATTGCCCCGCACCGACAGCCATAGCTTAAGTGCAAGTGTGCGTTTTGAAGCACGGGCACTGAATGATTAATTCAGGTCAGAGTGCTAAAGCGGCGTGTACACTATCTTCTTTTAGCTGCAGCAGATATTCCTCATGTACGCTCGAACATCTGCGCCCTGTTTGAGGTGACAATGTAGCACTAATCCACACAACCTTGGAATGAGGCTACAGTAATGACAGCAAAGCCTGTGGTGTGTTTCCCATCTTAAAAAAAAAAAAAAATGCTGTCAGAAGCACCTAAGAAAACACGAGTGCTGTGAAACTAATCTTGCCAAAACAGATTAAGCACCATGAGCGAATATGTCCCAGTTCACCCGCATGAAAAGACATCTTGGCATGGCAAAGATATTAAAAGAAAGCTAGAAATCCAGATGAGAGCACGACAACTGACTTGATTCGCTTGTGTACGACTCAAACAGAACACAAGCGCGCCGCTGATTGAGGCGCCTATAATGAAAATGTTTTTGTTCTAAAGTAAGCTCAATGCTGCTTCTGTTGTCAGATAATATGAGAATAAAACAGTGCTCGTGGCTGCGGCTGCTGTCACTCTGATGAGTTTTACATGCTGTTTTCGTTCTGCGACTTCACTTTTTAATTTGTCTCTGAGGCTCCAGCATGAGACAGACCATTGAACAGAGCATGAAGTAATGGTTCTTTACTTTTTTTTTTACAAGTTAAAAAAGATGACTTTTAAAACTTAGGAAGAAGTTCTGCTGCCTCACCTGTCAGCTGGATACCTATGTGACAAATAGATAACATGAAAGGACCAACTGATGTTCTGGAGGAGTCTGCACTTAATTTACATGTCAGCACATTGCCCTCATCAGGGTTTAAAGGACATGTTTGAACTTTTCCAAGCCTTTTGACATACAACCTTCAGATGCCATGTGGACACTGAGAGACTTATTGATGGCTGTATTCATTCCTCCTCTTCATACTGGCTTTGAAGTTTCCCTTGTAGTGGGAGGATGGCACAGTTTCAGACAGACAGATCCATCCCCATATTTGTGACAGCAATTGTAACTGTCCAATCTCCACACATCCTAATTTATTCATATTAGTCTACTGTAATCAAGTCAATCAAATGAAGCCAGCCACACATGGGAGAAGTTAGACTTGAAGGCTTTCTTCCAGAAATGTTATTGTAAAACGTGTTAAACATTGTGAAAGGGTGTATTTTTAACCCAAACCACAATGGTTTGCTAAATGTAACCAAGTGTTTTTGTTGTGTGAACCAAATGAAGTATTTGTGTGGCCTGAAACTAACCAAAGTGCGACCAAAGCAATACAGTAATTACTGGGGAAAAAAAGAAAAAAAAAGTCTACGTCAGGAATTAAACCCCAGTCTCCTAGATGCAAGCCTTCAACACACAGCCACAAGGCTACACTGGTATTTTATGAATTGCACCATTTTATGATACATACTTTATGTCAGAATGCACTTTCTGTTAGAAAGCTCTGTGGGATTTCTGTCAGAAAGCTCTATGCACTTTCTGTCAGAAAGCTGCCCAGAAGCTGTCTGACAGACAGCCTTCAAGGCTAATTTCCCCCATCCGCAAGCCAACCAGGAAGTGCCGAAAACTGTTTTTCCTCAAATGGTCACTTAGTGCCTAGGGGGCTTAGTCCCCATAGACCCCCATATTAAAACTGTTTTTGTTTCAATTTTCCTGTTCATGACAACTGTACAGGGGTGTATTTTTTAATAAAAAATAAAATAAAATTAGATTAAGGCAGTGACAGCTAGCTGCTAGCTGTCTGCTAGGCTTCACCTCAGTTAATTTGAGTCACTGAACCATGACCTCTCAACTGTTTTCGGTGTTGGTGCCTTTAGAGAATTTTTCATGCAAATGTCAGACAAATAATATGGCATGCTGTGCGGTTAATTGTACTAACAGACCATCCAAGAAGTCTGCGCTCCATGTTTTTACCCATTAATGGATTACCCAGCAGTCCTGCCAAGATGGCGATGGCCAGATCAAGCCACCTGCTGAGCTTCACAATGCCTCTCTGTACTACATTACTGCATTACTGCGTTCTGAACAGCTGTCTGGTTGTTTTTCCATTATTGTGCTGCACTAGCACAAGTTAAACTGCACTGCAAGAAGGTGAGACATGATGATGCTGAAGCACAGAAACAGGCAGATTAGATAGCTTGTTGAATGTTATAGGGAGCTAAGTCTATAAGATACATAGTGCAGTGTTTCCACAGCAAAATCTTTGTAAGGTGGTCAAACTCAGTCCGAGCTATCTGTCTCTTCCTCGTTTTGCCGTTTCGATAAAATCACACATATTTAATGTTATTGGAAGTGAGTGCACTCTTTCCAGCAAGAAACAAGAAATGGCAAACCGGGTAGTTACTTTAGCGGCTGAAAAACTCCTCAAATACCGTCTCACACAAAAACTAGACGATGAATTAACTCAATTAACCGCGAGTCGCGTGAGTGTATCTCATCCACCAACCAGGACTTAGTTTAATAAGAAATCTTACTCTTTGAAATGGTTTGCCTCTCATTCCCACGGCCTTCTACCACTAAAGTAGCATGGCTAACCAACAGAGGCTTGTAGCAAGCAACAAAATACAAAATGTAAAGCTTGCACTGAAATGCAGTTTATCTTTATGTATTATTTTGATGCCAAATAGACAAGAAGAATTTTGACATATGATTCCCTTTATTTTGTTTTTGAGAAATAATGGTTAATACAGACATGTAGGGAATTGTTAATATGTCATATTTCTTAAAGGGAGTTTGGCTGTAATATTTTCCCAGAATATGCAGTGTTCTTTCATTTAATTCAAACTGCTAATCTGTATATTTAAACCTCTTGTGACCATTACAGAAACACTCTACAGTCTGACGTTGACTGCTAGTTAGTGGTTTGATTAATGGTATAATAATGTGTGTATTGATTACTGATTGTGGCTGATCTGTGACAAGGCTAATTATAAGCATGTTTTAATCAGTTTTTAACATGATTTCCATGATGTTGTTATTAATGACTCCTGACAAAACGTGACATTCTCGTTGCCCTTTGGCTCTCCGTTTTATAAGATAACATTTATTCACTCTAATATTTCTCTTTATAACATGACCTTCGCTTTCTGTCAGCTGCTGTGTGCCTGCAGTGTTTTTTCCACACATGATTTCAAGCCAGTTGGAGACCGTTAGAGGTGATGGAACTATCAGCCAGCTCAAAAGTGTGGGATAACATCACAAATTCAGACACAGACTCCATCATATGCACATATATATGAGTGCATTATATATAAGTGAAATATGAGGTGGAATCAGGTCACAAAGACATGAAAAATGTGGTTTTGATTTGAAATCTGCCCAGATGAGTTACCCAGCTTTGCAATTCGTCTTGACAAACTCTGAAAAATATATGTTATGTACACTCCGAGACACTGCTGCTGAAAAACAGAACACAGTGTAAAAGTAATATTTTATTATATAGCGCAATATAAACTGAGCAGCTTGTTTGATCATGATTGAAGGCTGTATATTGCAGGAAATGAAACTTTTGCTTTAATAAAATAAACTTCCTGCCATACCTCCCCTTGCCCATCACTAATCATGCACCCCCACATTTAACTATAACTAAGCGCCCATGCACAACTATGACATCACGTTCTGAAGTTGTTAAGGCACACAGTTACCTATTTACACGTACAGCAGATAAGGAGCCTCATAAGCATTCATTTGGAGTCGTGTTTCGGGCCACCTGTTAATGTAAGTCCAATATTCACTCTCCTTTTTGTTTTGTTCTTGGTCTAAATTGAAAAAATATCTGGCTCTTGTACTTGTTAGTCAGAGCCTTTAAAACAAACAAACTTCATAACAACAAAACATAAAAGAAGATGTTTTTTTGAAACATTGCTCTTCAGTTTCTGTTAAGTTAACATCAAGGAAAGGTAATCTGTAAATCTTTATTTACTCATATGCTGCTGCTGGATCACGATTCTTTACTAATTATGTTTCTCTGAGTCGGTGTAATTATTTGTGGGCATGATTGTCCATGGCACTGTTATATTTCAGGCCTATAATAAATGAAGCTCTTAGTAGTATTGGTGCTGAAAAATTGCAGACTTTGTCGGACTGAGTGGGTCTTGAACACCACAGCTGGAATTTTTGGCCTATGCAGGACTGCCTGAGGAAAACAAGGAAGATGAGGGAGTGAACCAAACATTGTGTTCTGTAAAACAAAACAAAAAATAGCTGAAAGAGGCTAAAACAGTCTTCAGAGCACTAGTGGAGGTAATAATTCTCTGTGGGTTTGTTACTATGGCATCTTTCACATTACACATTGACCTACTGTTCATATAAATATTTCAACTAGTGAAACTTTAAATAATGCTTCCAATTACATAATCTGTTTAATTTATCAGAATGTTTATCATGTTGAATAACATTATGAACATGTATGGTATATAAATTCTGTAGAGTAATCAAGGCCCCGCTGTTTGCAGATTAATTTGAGTTAAGGGAGGCTATTTTGCCAGCCAATGTAGGTTTTCATCTTTTCTTGCCTCCACATTTTGCTGTTTGGCCTTGTGATTGATTTAACACAACCTGTGATCCCCACTGGAGTGCAGACTGGAGAGGAGAGAAAGGAGGCGTGAAACAAAGAGAGAGAAAGTGTGTGTGTGAGAGAGAGAGAGAGTGAACGTAAGCGAAACAGCACTCTAGTCATCAGGACAGTGACTCACACTCACATTATTACACTATGTTCCAATGAATAAATCAAGACATAGCCTGGTCAAAGAACAACAGAGTGCAGAGAAATCCTTCTGTATTTGTCCTTCACTTCAGCCTTCACTCGAGGCAGAGTCTTATACAATTAAAGCAATAATTTGAAATTAAATACCTTTACCCTGAGTGCTCATCTTTGACTAATGCATTAATTGGCATTTTGGTGCTGAATGAGACCTGGAGGTGTAATGGCTTGGATGGGGTTGATGATAGAGATTAGTCTTAGCAGCAGGCAGGCATGGTCGGATCAGGCCTGGTCAAGGAGAAGCTCATCGTTAAATGCTGCCTCTGGTTTTCAGATGTCCTGCATTGTACATTTAAATGCTCCTAATGAGGATCCTTAAAGAGTGAGATGGCGTTATCTCCTCCCTCAGAGGCACCACTGTCTCATTGTTCACGTTGGCTGGCAGGAGAAAAATCCATCAAATCTGCTGCCCCCAGGCTGTGGTATACAATTAAAATACTTCGAGACTCTGTGTGCAATTTATTCAGGAAATTAATGAGCTGTGCAGAGCAGCACCTGAAAACAATTACAGCCAAGACTCAGAGCATAGTGATAGTGATATCTGTGCAGTGGCAAGGTGGGGCTCCACAATTCACCCCAGGGCATTCTCTCTTTTATTAATTTTCTCTTTTATTTAGCTACATTTAGGTCTTATGAAACATGATTAATATATCATAGAAGGCTGCAAACTGGAAGGAAGCCAGACTGCTACTTCTGCCTGTGTTCATCTTTAAAGAGATACACGAGGAGAAGAAGTCATACCAGTTTCTCTGTTTCCCCTGAATGTTGCAGTAGATCTGAGGAGAATTCTGCACTGTAAAACTTTCATGTGAAAAATTGAGAAACAGAGGTCAGAGGTCAGTCCACTTTTGATTGAAATCAATGAAAACATCAATTAAAACAAGGGTTGTCAGGGTGCCTGAGTACAACTAGTGAGGTAGTAGAGTAGCCATGAAGTTTAGATTTTTTTTTGCAGCTGTTACCTTTTCTTTTGGGAGGATTTAGCTTTTTCAATGCCAGAGCAGGGGCACCGTGGCTGAATCCTGGGCTTAAGACGATTGTGATTGGTTTAAAGATATACTGATAAACCAGAGTGCTTCCCCCCACCACCACCACCAGAATGATAATGGGTGCAGCCAGACCTTTCTCCAGACACAGCGCTGTGTCTGGATCATTGACATAAATAAAGATGGCTGATGCCTCCTCTCACTGTACAAAAGTGAAGCCAAAATATCCAGGATACAAGCTCTGCCATCGTTGCACTGGTGACGTCATTTGGAGCCAGAGACTGCGCAGTCGTGATCGGGCAGTATCGCCCATACACCTGCTCGACTCTAACAAGCAAACAAAACATACTCACAAAATGTCAAAACAGGAAATATTCTTACACCTATTGTCTTTACTAACAAAAAAATACAACCTTACACCTTTGGAATTTAAGTTTCTCTTATCGAACTAAGACAAGCTTAATTGCCTTGTTAACTCATCGTAAAACACACTTCATTCAAACGAGACATAAATGAAATAAAACTCACCAAAACTGTCCTGGTTTGTCTTTTCACCATCACATCTGGTTTACCTGAAGTAAATCCTCAATTCACAGAGTAAGATGTGAAAATATTCCATCTCTACATGCTCTACGTGTTCTCACTTGCTGCGGATGCACCACTTTTCTCACTGTTCTGCCGCTTTTTGGTCCTTGTTGGAGCCGCCGTACCATCACCTCCATACTGTATCCCATGTCACCAAACAGGCCTCCACCGTTCCCAGAGGCTGTGTCCGTTCCCAGTGTGGTTTCCAGCCGTGTTCTGGCCCAGTTGAGCTGAGCCCCGCTGCCACATTTCAGTGAGATGTATGACCACTAGCTCCACTGCTAACCGAGCTAACAGTTGCTATAGCTACAACCAAAGATAATTACACAACCAAAGATAACTACAGCAGACAGTATAGTGACAGCAGTTGGTTACTCTGGTGATACTCTGCCCCCTATATTTTTGGAGGTACCTTCAAATTCTGGCTATATTTCACAATTCACTAGCAATTCAAGGCAGTTTTTCCTCACCACTGTCGCCAAGTGTTTACTCATCGGGGAAATGTTGGGTCTCTGTAAATTAATAATTAACAACTAATAATAAAGAGTGTGGTCTGGACCTACTCTACATGTTAAGTGTCATGAGATTACTTTTGTTGTGAATTGGCGCTATATAAATAAAATTTGATTTGAATTGATTTGATACTTGATCTATGTAGAATTATTAAATGATTTACTAACCATTCGTTATGACTTTATTCTCTTTTTCTATTTTCTACAGGCACAACACAATCTCAGAAACTACACTGAAAAAAACATTTTCTGTTATAACCAAATACATTTTCTTAATCATTTTTCAAAGACATGCTGTGATGTTATATTGTGCAGAATAAAGGCGAAAATTGACAAGGAAGATGGACAGCAGGAGAGCTTTTATTTTATTTTGAATCAAACTATCTTTCAACCTTTAGACAACAGTCATGGATTTGAGAAGCTCAAAGGAGTACTTTGGAATTTGAGAAAAATACACTCATTTGCTGACTTGCTGGGATTTAGATGAGAAGATCAGCAGGGGCTGTTTGGGCTTGCATCGACTGACAAACAAAGGAGGGGGAAGAGGAAATCTATTCAAAGAAAAGCTTAAGATCTAGGATATATGGAACTGTCTCAGATATGTAACAAATTATAAGTGCTCAGTCCAGCCACCTGGCTTCTCCTGTTCTCTCCTTCTCGATCAAGAGCCAAATTCCCTCTTGTGGTGTCACCTACAGAACACTTCCTGCTGAGTAAAACCCACGTTGAGCTTCTGAACATAATTGACATTTGTGCGACAAAAATGTCTTAAGGTCCACTTGCTAGATTTCTTTCAGAGCTTTCAGCCATATCTCATCATTGGATGAGTTTTGACTTTTTGTTAAACTACAATTTTCGAGCTCAAGAATGAACATTTAGGCTGAACTAATTTGGTAATTTACTCTCCATGTGTCAGGACAACAAGAAAAAGTAAACACTTATTATTCAGTCCATGAACTTCACACTGATCTCACCTACTTGTACTGTAAATGTAGACCGATACATCATGAGTGTGGCAGCAGCAGGCCTGGCAGTAGCACTTGTGTAGTCACAGAGGGTCCAGCGGGCAAATCTTCAGAAACCTATTCATTGGCTGACTCAGCAGCCGGTTGGACAGGAAGCTGGCGGATTGGTTTGTGGCTGAAGAAAAATTCGGAGAGCATCTCCTCTGTGATTAAAGACTGGAGCTCCTGACATGCATGATAGCCCCCATGACTCCTGTGACCGCGGCCCAGGAAAGATGAAGTGATGGCTCTCCTTCTTCTTTGTCTTTGCCGCGTCCTCGGTTGCAGCCTTAATTCACTGGCCTCTGGTGGAAGCTTTTAACATCTCCCCTACAGCCTCTGCACAACATCCCGAATGCATCAGTCACTGGGCTGGAGGGGAGTGCTTGACGCAATATGAAAAGAATAAAAGAGAAACAAAAGAAGCTGAGGTTTTTGTCTTGACTGCAGTAAGATTGACCTGCAGTGAAGAGAGAATATAGATAAAAGGCTCTACTCATCGCTGATGAAATTGAGTACTTACTGAGGTGATAGGATAAAAGAAAAAAAAAATTAACCATGCCCAGTATCATTTGTTGGACTTATACAAGATGTGCAAAAGTTTACAACCACAAATCCGTTGCACTGGAGGGTTTACTGCATATCTGTCAAGGCTTGTTATTTATTAAAATGCATTTCAGGAAATTAATTGCACTGTAAATGTTGATCAACACAAACAGCCATTGTCCCAGCGAGGCCAGTGAGCCATTTATCATCTGTTCCGCTGCTGTCCAGTCCAGTAATCAGGCCCACGCATCATTGCTGCTCTGCAACTGGACTGTGGAGCTGACTCCCTGCAGTCTGATATGTGATACATTATGTATATGCTGTCATGTAGCATATGATATGTAAGTAATGTGGTCGGATATAAGATATGTACCAGTATATGAGGTATGATATGGCTGGGAAAGCCCCTGAGGCACATTGGAGGAGACATAAGTGCTGCTTCAATAATCATCACCAGTGGAATGATAACCCCAACCTTTGATGATAGTTCTCAAGATATAGTTCCAACACAAAATTCACCTTTACACCACAAATTTTCATTTTAATGTTTCTGTCTTTTAAATGTGTTAAACATACGTGTTGATCGGTGAGCTTTGGAGGTGCTGGTAATTGTAGTTTTTAACTTTGGACAGAGCCAGTCCATTCCTGGCTTTCCCTGCTTCACTAGCCTTACCACATCCTGATATTGCGCTGTTCTCTTTAGAAAGCAAGTCAGCAGATTTCTTTAAACGTTGAACTGCTTTGGTTTAAGGTCAGGGAAAGACTAGTTTTGGCTAAAACAGTCAGCCAGTCTTCAGTTCCAATCAGCAATGACTTTTTCAGTATTTAGCCTAGACCACAATCTTTCCCTAACCATAATCACTCAGTTGCTTAAAAATAACCACAAAATGTGCATTGCTTTTAGCTCTTGAATAGAAATTAGACAGATAAAGTTAGTACCAACATTTTGTGCCACCAGTGAACAGTTCAATCATAAAACATTTCTGCCAACACTTATTTAACCACAGTTGTGATTTCCTTTTTTAGCTACAAGAAGTGTTTAAGTTACACAAAGACACATCTTTCCTTTTACCATGGACATAAAGCTATATGCATTTTGCACGTTACGTCTGTTTGATCCAGATAAAAGCATCTGCAGGCGTGTATACACTTGGCGATACAGTCAGGAGTAAGTACAGCTTCAGTACTGTTGCTGTTAGCAAAAAGAATAAACGTATACCAATTATTTTATCATGTCAAATAGTTTTGTTTTCAAACCAGTGGTCGTGAGCTGAGAATAAGTGCTTAACCTCTCTTCTCCTTCTTCCCCTGTCATGGGTAGGTGTGCGAGAATGCCCATGGAGGCTACCATACCACAGGGTTAGACCAGAAGCAATGTTTTACGAAAATAAGTCGCACAATTTGTTTACCCATGTATTTATTACTATAAACTAAGGAATGACAATAAATAATTACTTCTGTGTTATGATAAAAGAAATTCCCCTGAACCAATGCAAACTAAGCCTGTGCCCAAGTCCCAGTAGGAAGGAAGAGTTGGGGCCGTCAAACACACAAAAATAACGCCTCTATTCTTTACTAAAGTGATATTGTCCTTGTCATAACTTGTATCTTTTGTCCATGCCATAATGTCAGTTCAGCAAATTCGGGCATCTGAATTCAATTTAGATTAACTTGGGCTGCAAAATGTGGCGGAAAATCAGGTCAGTATGAGTGGCTCTGGTTCTGGCAGCTGCTCCCCACACATTGTAGAAAATCATGGCCTCGCTGTGTCCAGTGATGCACTTGCACACTTGCTGTGAAAGCAGGAGCAGGCCAAACAGTCACATATTAAAGTGCAGTGAATACATGGAGTTTCCTTTCCTCTTCCGTTTGATCTGGCTGGTCATAAATTCATTGTCCTGTGAAGTTCTGTGGTGACCAAAGTCAATACTTTAGGATTTCAGAGAAAAACACTGCTGAGCAATGGATGATACTTATGCTTGTAGCAATAGGCCAAGGCATACAGTATGTATGTGTTTATGCCTTTTGCACCTGTCAGGAAGACAGATTTTAGTGCACTGGAGAACAAAGTATACAGACATTTAAATGCGTGAAAAAAGTAAACTCATGTAAAATAAAGAAAGAAAGGGCAGCTTACAGCGTCCTGAAGTGGATGTATGAGCCCTGTCCCCTGGTGGAATACTTATGGCTGTAATCTTGCTGGTGATCCAAGAGGAATGTCGACATGATGGAATAATGCTTTATATTTTAGGGAGAGGAATGGACAGGTCTGCATATGCTGACAAGTAGAATGTATGAGGAGGTACATTAAAGGAGAGTGAGAGTGGAATACAGAGAAAGCTGAGGCTTTAGTATCAGTTCATACACTCCCCACGGTCCCACGGTCCATAATTCCCCTGGAAATCAAGACAGGGGCTCGTGATAATGGATCACATGGCTGTTGTTTGCTCATTAGACAGAGGGGAATTCAGCGCAATGTTAACAACGACATCACCTTGCTCCTGTGTTGTTTTTTTAAAAGCTGTTTATGTAGCATGCATTTATTTTGGGGGTTAGAGTGAGGGGAGGATGATCCATCAAGGGCTGAAGTTAATAAAATTACAGCTCACACTGGCTCGTTCATCCCCTTGATTCATCACCTGCTGCCAGCAGCTTCCTGCCACACCCTATCAGTCTTGGCTACTGAAAACCTCCACTCTGAAAGAGACTTTGGGGAAATCAAAGGCAAAAAACAGTAATGGGATTTTGATTAGCAAACACTTTGCAGTGGCAATGCTTCCCCATGATATGTGACAGTTGTAAATGAGTCCCGTCTCCAGCCTGAGGCAACGACAGGCGGACGTGGGAGAAACTGACCGGGAGGGCCGAGCTGGCTTGGCTGGCTTTCAGTGCCGCCACCAAGGGCGAAAAGGGGGTGGGGTAGGCGAGGAACAACGAGCAGACGGAGGCAGCTGCTGCAGCCTAGGGGTGACCTACAGGAGGGGAAGGCACATCTGTAACAGCTGACAGGCCAGTAAGGGCCCGATGTCCCATTATTATCAGCAGCAGGACGCATCGCGGCAGGATGTCTGCACAGAATCATCTGCCGTAAGCAGCAGGGCAAGTGCCATGCTGGCAATCATTTCAACTACTGATTCTGTCAAAACTTCCTTTTACTGCACTAATAAATATATTATGAGAATTATCATCTCTTACCCATTTTATTTGTCAGTGAAATCAGGAGCAAAGAGCAGCAATTAGCAACAAAATGCAGTAGCATAAAACTGCTATTAATTTCTCCCTCAATGGTGATGTGTCATAAACAGTTTGATAATAACAGGCAAGAACAAGGGAGGTTAAAAGTGCTATAATGGCAAAAGCAGCATTTGTTATGAGCAATAATGTCAGCAATTGTCTCACACAAAAATGAAACATGTAAATCAAGAACAAACAACAAAATGATGGAGAGGAAGGAGATTGTCGAGCTCCACTGAACATAATGATCAGCACGGCAGTGATCGTGTCTAGTTTGAGAATTGAATCTGGTACACTGTACAGAGAGACATTGCTGTTGAGTTGTTCACAATGCAATTTTTCAATGTTCTGAGCACCACAAATAAACTCAATTTACCTCAGACATTTATCCCAAAACTTGATCAAATATGACCAAAGTCTATCTGCGTGGCTCGGTTTGTAGAAAATGTGCTTTTTTTAAAAATGTCAGTTTGGAAAATTAACCCTTAAAAGGGGAACTTATATTTGCACTGTACACTTTATCACATAGATTCTTGTTGGCATATGATGCTAATATAGATAGCTCATTTAAAAAGATATTTAGGGATGACAAAAACTACCATTAACTGCGATGAACAGCAGTAGGGTTTAAACCCTTAAACTGGGTGGTGCCTTAAATCAGAACTGGGTGGGACAAATTTAATTTCATTCAAGTCTGAAATTGATATGGGTTGATCAGAAGTCGCCATATTTATTATTTACAAGAAAATTATTTACAGAGCAGCTTCAAAATTGAGCTTCCGATCAGTGTTTTTGATCACAAGAGTAAAGAAATAATTTACTATTTTTAGACATTTGAATGAATAAACTTCAGTCAGCTACCAAATGAGGATTTTCCTTCATCACGAGTACGGAAATTGACGGATTTTAGTCAGATGGTGCTCATACTTGTAAAAAGTACAATATCTGTACCAGATACTACTTTCAGCTGAGTACTTGTTCAACCCAAACGTATACCCATGTGACCAAGCAGGATTTCTTTTTCCACATTTGGTAAAGCTTATGGAAAAACAAGACTTAGCAGATAAAAGAGAAACAGGCTTACAAAAGCGGGAAAGGACATCTGGAGAGACGGGTATATAAATCTGAGTATTTACATAAAGATGGACATTGACATCATGAAGCTGAGTTGCTGCAGTCAAAGAGCCTTTTGGTTTAGTAGTAGCCAAATCAGGAAAGCAGGTATACAAGTAAAATAGTGAAATAGTGTAGGCCTATTAAAGGAAAAACATTCTTTTTCAACCTGTATCTGTGGGTTATGCTAACTTTGTCATTACAATCTCTGTTTGGAAAAGTTGACTGAAACAAAGTACATACATACACAAGTACATAACAAGCCTCCTAAAGCTCCTAAATAAACTCCAGTACAAAAGAAATAATTTCAAACACTTGTCCGACCAAAGGTGAGCACAAATATTAGCTTCCTGTATAGCTAACTGCATAGAGATGTACTTCAGGGTACAACTTACTGGCTAGCCAAACTACTGACACTACTGACATTTTCCATTAGAGAAACTTGATCTCAAGCAATCATTGAGGAATTTCTTTCACAATTGCTTATTTATTGTGAAAGTTGTTTAAAATGGTTTACAGTTGAAAAGATAATAATAATAAACTCTTATCTACAGAATTACTGATGATTTCCACGTGTAACCAGAACCTTTACGGGCTAGGTTAACCTGTAGCCTAGTTTTATTAGCAGTAGAAGTAGTAACCAATAGGCCTATTATGAATATTGTGAAAATATGGTCGCACCTTACTCATAGACCAAATACATCAGGTAAAATAGCAGTGTTTTGCAGCCGCTTAGCCCCTGATAAAGCCTTTAATACTGTAGAGCCAGCAAAAAGCAGAACGTGCTACTATCATCATCCTGACATATTAGAGAAGAACTGTGTTTAAGAGGAGATGAATGCAACAGGGAATAGGCAGCAAGGCAGCTCCATTTATGGTCTCATTACTGAGAGCGAGTCTCTGTAACGCTCTCGGAGATGGCAGGAAATGACTCCCAGTCCCTCTGCACTCAGTGTGCACTGAAGCATGGCGGAGCAGCCGACTGCCAGTACCAAGATGTGTTGACGCAGATGAATGATGCCGCTTTGTTCTCTCTGTGTGTGAAGTTTAGTTGCCACACAAGTAGAGAAATAGGGAGTTTATGAGAGAGGGCTCACAAAGCACTGTTGAGGCTTGCCATGTTGCTTCCTGTGCCGTTCCTGATCAGTGACAGTATTCTGCTGCTGAAAGAGAAGACGAGTTGACCGATCAATATGAGAAAAGCAGATGGATAGATTTCCAATTCAAACACTCCGGCAGTAGTGCTGCTAATGACCCAGAGGGCTGTAATCCAAGGTGTTGGACATGATCAGGTGCCATATGATCAGATCATAGCCCAGATGGCCTCCTCTCTCTCTGCTCTCTGCTCACATTCCTCAGAAACAATTTTAAACAGCCATCAATTTCCATCATCACGGCTGACGTACCATTTCTTCTTTACGCCTAAGCAGGTGATACTTGCTGCAATACCTGCCTTTGTTTTACAGAAGAGACACGATGGTTTTATTCTCTGCATAAGATCCATTTTTAAAAAAGAACATTTCTCTGAGGAAGCTCAACCTGTTCTGACCCCAACTTGTCACATATCGACATATTTTGTCATGCGGCCTTCTCGTCATATCCAGACGCACCAAGTTACCCTTTGGCATTGCCGGACGACGCACTAAGCCTTCCCTTCAGCATCTCGAACTGACACGCAAAGGCTCACGCCCCAGCGTCCAATCCTGACACACAAGGTCTACGTTACTTTGGTTTAGGCACAAAAACCATGTGTTTAGGTTCAGAAAATGACCGGTAATGCTTGTTTTCACATGGGATGTGAACTCTGGTCTCCTGGGTGAAAGTTGTGTGTGTCCGACCCCCACCCTTCCAAAATGTCTTAAAATCTTTTTTTTTTTTAAAGTCTTGTTTAGCTGTAATACTACATTTTTCCGCCATACTGTTAACTGTTGGACGAGACAAAGCCCACAGTGGATGACGTATTATGAGTCTGGTGCGGTGCAGTGCATTCCGAAGGGAATACCACAGCCCCTTTTCTCTGTTTTCTCTGGTCATGTAGCACCAGTTTCAGAACATTATGACAAGACAATCTTTCCAGCAGTGAAATACTTCTTTAAAACAGCCACATGCTGTGGCTGGAAACTAAGTTGAGAAAACTAATGACATTAAACCAAACAGTGGGCTGTAAAACCAAAACAATTGGCAAAAAGAGTCTAAAACGCTCTGCAGAGCTGAGGGAGCTGCAGAGTTGCTTTCACATTCCACATTCATTTATGCTACTGTTAGCCTTATATAAAAAATATTGATTAGTGCAACCTTAAACATAGTAACTGTTCTGAATTACTGTAAATTCAAGATATTCCCAAAGTTATCTCAAAAGGTCATACAAACTTTTTGGGGGGGATTTTTAATAAATTTTGTTATTCTCCAATATATAAATCCAGTATGTACATACATCCAGACGTAAAGGCAAAGGTTACAAAAAATAATCAGAGACCTAAACATAAAAAGAGCCAAAACAAAACAAATAAATAATTTCCATTAGAACCAACTATGGACTTTCATGCACAATCATTGTTAATAGTAGCAACATTGCACTTACTAAGTACATTGAAGTCTGGGAATGTGGTAACAAACTATCAGACACAAACCCACAGATTGGCCAAATGTATTTAGAGAAGAAAACAAAGGCGAATAATAAAGATTTGTGTCCATGGTAAACATCCATCACACTTTAGACCAATTTCCTGGTTCATGTTTGACCTACTTAGTATATTTGGGGTGTATTCATTTCAGTTTACCTCCAAGAACAAGTGTCTTGGATAATCTAGATAAATTTTTGGTTTTATTTACAACCTGTCTGATCATCTGACTGATCAGGTTCTCATTACGTCATACTTGTCTCACTACTACATTACAGTGTTATTCCTGATAGGAATTATGGCCCAAACTATAAAAATAGGACCCAACTTATAATGAACTGGAACGATCCTTTACGAGATATCTTTTTATAGCCTCCACGCAGCTTCAAACCCCACCTCAAACCTGTATGAAACAACCGTTGATTGTAATTTTACTGTGGGTGTAGACGGTTCTCAGTACACAATAGCTTAAAACAGAATGCTTAGTCTCCTATTCAGAGAAAAGATGCTGAGGAGAAGAAAGCTATGGCAGCCAGCTTCTCATCTCACAGCATGATACCACCGAACCGAGATTCCCTAAAAAAAATAAAATACTCTCTTCCCTTCCCCTTCTTCCTTCCCTCATGTCATCCTCTCCCGACTTTTTGCCATCTGTCTGCTTTGCTCCGAGCAAGCCAGTCTTCTCCACTTGACTCCTTTACCTGCTTATCAGCTCTCTGCTCTCCAGACCATTGGATTGTACACAACAACCAGGGAGCAAGAAGCTCAACGTGTGTGTGTGATGTGGGATGCTCTCTGCACATAGCGTATACTTTAATAATGACAAGGAAGCACACAAGCAGAAAAAAAGAAGGTTCTTTTGTTTTTGCCAAAATGAACTTTGCTGGTGAGGTTTTGTTGCTATTGTTCTTGACTTTTGAATAATTTCTAATTCTGAGCCAGTTTTCCACAAGGTTTATATGTACTTGGTAAATAGTTTGACTTATTGAATATATTAATCTCAGTCATCATCTTTGGTTAATTTTTCCTAAAATTAGAAATTCTAAATCTGATGTGAATTTGACTTATTGAACAAGAGAGTTTGGTGCATATAATTTAACATGATCTCGTGCATGAACAGCACGCCACTTTTTGACATATTTTGCGTGTCATTTCATACATTTTAAGCTTTATGCTTGTCATTTAACGCCGACCACTGTTTATTAGTTTAAGACGTGCAGGAAAGGATGAAGTGGTTATGTGACCACGTTTGTCATGTGACCTTTGTTGTCTTAGACGCGTGACCTATGGTCACAGTTTGATTTAGGCATGAAAACAACTTGGTTATGTTGTGTTATGCAAAACAGGTCATGGCTTGTGTTAAAATAAGTTCACGTGATCAATTAATTAACTTATGGACATGAGTTAAAATACTGTAGGTCAACATTTACATTCAGTTTTACACAGGGCACAAACCCCGGTATCCCCACCCCAACATCACCTGACATTTTTTCCCCTATGACATTCGCACCAAAATTACATGAGAAAAACATCATGTGGACGGCATTAAATGGCACATGAAAACCAAAAAATGCTTGTTATTCATACACCATTTGGTGAGAACAGGCTGTACATTTATTCATTCTAAATGGTTCATGTGAGAACTGTAACAATGGTAAGTGTAAGACTAATTTGTACTTGATCTGGGTTGCATGTAACTGTGTTTGAACCACATTTTATTATCATACTCTTTTATTGTAATACTGTTGTTGATATGTAACCGCCCAGACCTAAATTCTTGAATGTTAATCAAGACATCTTGACATCTATTGACTGAAGCTAACCAATACTGTGCAGATGAACAATTGTTGTCAATTCCACTGAATGTCTCACATTAAGGATTAAAGATAAGTACAACGTGGAATTTATTTTTTAGAATTTTGAAATTTAGAATTTTCATTTCTAATGGTCATGATAATACTATAACCGTATCCAAGAGAACGTTAGCTAGCTGTGGCAGACGTTAGCTAGCTGTGGCAGAACACGTTTGTCTGGTTATTTTCAAATGTAAGTGGGCATTGAAATTATGCATTTTAATTTGACATTTTTTATTATGTGAATTCTTGAGCACCTTTAGATATAAAAATAACTTTCTTTATAAATTACAAAAAAAATTATCAAAATAGGAACACTCACCATTTGGCTGTCCCCCATGCCTTCACGGCCCACTAGTTGATGCTCTGAAGCCCACCGGTGGGCCTCGATCTAAACCAATTAATTGGAGGTCAAAATGTTTCCAAAAATGTCGGAAACTATTTCAGACATAAGTAGTAATCAACTGAAATGATCTTTTGACTGTGGGGCAATCTGGCAGCTAATTTGGCTGTGTCCTTACCGCAGCAGCCTGGGTTTGATTCCAACTCGGGGCCAATTGCTGCATGTCATCCTCACTCTGTCCCCTCTTTCCTGTCTATCTTCACCTGTACTATTAAATAAAGGCAAAAGACCAAAAACATAATCTTTAAAAAAGGGTTGATTGCCTAGTTTCTGTCAACCTTTAAATTGTGTTAAATCAAGCAATCCTTCTGTGATACAAAGTACAAAAAACATGCTCTCATGTGACTTCCTACTTTTCAGCACACTCATCTTCTGGACGTTTGGCAGAAGCTCATTATAAGGTCATCATCAATAATAGCAACATTTATTTGCAAGGATATGTGGCCCATTTGTGTTGTTTCAGGAGAAAGTTTTCACGATCTAATGACAGAACTGAAGCTACAATATAAAATTCCAAGTTGCAACATGATCTCGAGACACAAAGTGCAGTTGTATGACACCACACTGGAAAAAATAGCGACTATACTGGAAGGCAACACACTCTGACCACGGATGGGTGGACACAAATGCTTATGTCACAGCTCACTGTATGTCAGAATTCAAACTAACACATATTTTTGGGTATGCTTATTAATGTGTGACAGAATTGAATTGTATAGGGAATGTTGTTTGCAGCCAATGTGTGTTTTGATTTAATTGTATTGTGACATTTAGGACAAACCAAGTGGAAGACAACATTAAGTCGCAGTAAGTAGTAGTGATAAAAGTAACACTGTTGTCAGAGTATAATATTTATTTTTGTTACGGTTTACAGGGCAAAAAGATAACGGTTAGCTTAGGATAAGCTACACCCCTCAGTTTAGGATAAGCTAACCGTGCAAGTGTGCAGGCTGTGAGAGGTGATGAGCTGATTGCAGGCAGGTGTGCAGGATGAGCAGCGCCAGGAGAGTGAGGGGTGTAGACCACACCCACAGCAGCACACATAAGCACAGACAGGGGAGCACTGGGAACACAAGGAAGGGGAAACACAGGAAAGCCTCTGCTTGGGTACAACCTCACAGCTGTAACAATTATATGATGCCTATTATATTATATGATGGCAGTTAGTGAGACCTTCATACACTTTTCCAGTCAAAATTAAGAATTATGCATCGTCCACCCTTGAAATTTGCAAAAATACCTTGATTATGTACAGGTAACACTAATCATGGAGCTAAAATGTTTAATCTTGATGGGTTAGTGTGTCAGATTCCTGACAAGCAAAGGTTTACCGTATATAATGTGACATTGACTTTTTATGCAGAACACATTACTTGCCAAGATCTAATCCCTCGAGTATTGTTAAATAGGCCCAGAGTAGCATGGCATATTTGTATAATCGCAGGTTGTGCAGGCTGTCACAGGTAGGATGATTTAAAGCATTCCAGGCCTTTGACAGTATGTGAACAGGAAACAAAGCATCAAAAACTGGTGAGCGTCCTTCTGCATTTTAGTGCGGATGGACACCAATGCTTAAGCAACCTCGACCTTTTCTTTTGTTGACACCCTCTAATATGGCCTGAGAGGTAATTAGAGGTATGATGGATTTCTTTCTCTTTTATTATGTTGATTCATCCACTGGATCTCAAACTGTCTGTCAAGGATTTTTTTTATAATGCTCCATCATGGGCACTTTGAGTACTAACGATCTTTTATAGAGACTATAATTGATGCCTGGAGGAAATTAGTTTTTGTGGGAGAAGTTGCATCGATGTTGTTTTTCTGTGTGTCATGTGATGATTGTCCATGAAATACGCCTATTTATTTGTTTTATAACATAGAAGCAAAGTGGATTTAATGTAGCTTTTTTTCAATACTGATCAAGAGAGGACCCATAAATCATCACTGGTGAAGGTGATTAGTATAATGTAAGGGGTTTCAGTTAATTGTCGTGTGACAGAGAACCCATGGCTCCTCTCAACAGTCACATTGTCAGCCCTTAGATAGGTCTGTCTATTTAAAGGTTAAATATATGATATTTTGAACATTGATATAGCAACAAACAACTATTTGCTATGTTAAGAGAATGATCGAAGCTTCTCTGTTTTTGTTTTGGTGGTCGGGCTGGCCATGTGTGCATATTAGTGTATTACCACTTTTACACCAAAATTAGTATGTATACACAGGTTTTTTAAATGCAATTGACCCCATTCACACTTCCTGTAGACACTGTAGCCCTTCTGGGTTTTTTTATCTGATGCGTCACGTTATACGTCACGAACGCGCTGGAAACAGGGGTGGTAAACCGTAGTAAACACCAGGTAAAAACTAGAAAGCAGCATGGAGGCCAGTGATGATGTTACGGTGGTTACTGTTTTGTATCTTTTACTACAGTCTCGAAGTGTAAAAAGAAAAATAGACCGCATCATAAAGTTCCTCGTTATTTACGCGCCACGGTCCGGATGTTGAATGCGTGTCATAGCATCGCGCCAGAAATGGGTCAGAAATTAGTGTGTCCACCCAGGTGTTACGTTTATATCACAGCCGAGCCGAGCTGGAGGCGATAAATACCCATGACTACTGCAGGGTCAATTGACCCAGGAGTAAATCCAGATTGTACACAAAAGCCAGATGTTAGCGTGTTTAAGTGGGGTTTTTTGCCAGTGTGAAAGGGGTATATGAGAGTCCCTCTCTGTCCTTCCAATGTCCGTTGTCAACATGGCGGCCAGATCAAAAACTTTTCCCTCACTAACCTCAGATCAAACTGACAAACTATGCAGTGCGATCAAATATGAATCAAGATTCTGTTACTGTGTTTTCTGCCTTTCTCACCTCAGTTGTTTTTAGAAACACATTTTAGTGTATTGTTTATCTGTAATATGAGAAAGTTTTTTAACAGGCCACCATGTTGAAAACGGACATGGGGAGGACAGAGAGGGACTCCTCATGCACTAACATGCACACGCTCCGATTACAACACACACAGAGGCAGTGACATCATTCTCTGTTCAGGATGTCATTACTCCACTATATCTTCATTGTATGAATGTTCAAAATATCATATATTTAAGCTCAGTTGAGGCAGTGTTGAGTTTCTGCCCTGACAAACTCAATGCTGCCTAGCTGACTTAAGATGGTTCTTCCTAGCTCACTTGAAGAAATTTCAACCTACAGGTTGTGAAGTATCTTGTTTTATTTCTATTTTAGCACTGTTTTCTGTTAGTTTCCATCAGTGCCTGTAATGTTTCTGTGACTGTTCTAGGAGCAGTTGTGTTACAGGGTCCTGTGCTCCCTTGTCAGTTTTAATTGATTGATGTATGTTTGTTATTAATCTATTTTTTAGGCTCAAAAACTATGTGGTCAAGTTTAGGAAAAGACAGGTGACATTTGGTTTCACAGAGGGCACAAACTCCGGTTTCCTGGGTGAAGGCTGTGTCTGTGACCCACCACTCGACCCCGACCTCCACCCCTCTTGGGACTTTGTCACTCTGTAAAGTATGTTGTGTTGAGCAGTTGCTTTGATCGTCTCATACTGATGCAGATGTGTTTACAGTGGAGGTACATTAAAGCCCGCTGCATCTCCTCCAGATGTTAAAGGGTATCCTCTGCATCTGAAAGAGATGTGACAAATTGGTGATATTTGATGCACCCAAAATTAGCCTTGTTATTTCACCATTGGCTACCTTTTTTATCCCTTATGTGGAATATAAAGTTAAAGAAAACACAATTCTTAGTTTCAGGCGATTATATACAAATGAATACATAATTAGGAATATTATAGTCCATTTCTGCCTGTATTACATTCATGCCAATATTGTTTCTGCCCCTAAATCCTTCACACTGGACCTTAACTCCATGTGTCTGATTCTCTCTCTCTCTCTCTCCAATCTTCCAATCTGCCCATAGTAGACCAACCTCAAAAAAAAAAAAAAAAAAAATTGTGATTGTGCAAGGAGAGTAGAGACAGAGGCCACCAATAGACTTGTACAAAAGGAGTTCAAAGCTTCAGAGTCTGAGATTGGACAGAGTGTGCAGACAGTTGGCTGGGTGCTTCACCAGTCATGGCTTTTTAGGAGAATTGCAAAGAGAAGAGAAGACTGTGAAGTAAGCTAGAGGAAGCTTCTATGAGACCAACATTGTGTATTTTGGTCATCAGACTGCACATCATCTGAAACATACCATCCCTGCAGCATGTTTCAGCAAGACAATGAGCCCAAAATAAAGCTACGCAGGAACAATATTAATGTCCTGTAGTGGTCAAGTCCAGGTCCCAGTCCAGTCGCAAATTTGCGGCTGGACTTGAAAATGGCTGTTCACTCACAAGCCCAATGCAACCTGACAGAGCTTCAGCAGTTCTGCAAAGAAGAATCTGGTATAATTGCAGCAAAGCTGATAGAGACCTACTGTACATACATAGGCTTAAGGCTATGACTGCTGCTAAAGGTGTACCTAAATAATAACTTTAACTTCATATAAATACTGACTTTGAGGGAGTCAATCCTTTCAAAACCAATTATTTTATATTTGTAATGAATTAAAGAGAAAAAAACACTTTGTGGAGATCTGTAATATATCTCCAAGTGGGTGGACTTTTTTGGGGACATTTGAACCTTTTCCACTAAAATAACACATGGAATAGAAACGGATGAATGAGGGCTCTCATTTGCTAACAGCCCATCTTCAGCTGTGACTCACTGGCCCATCACAGAGCACTGTAATCCTGCTTATAACAGAAAGCACTGCATTCAATTCCCCATACAAAGATAGGCTCTGCAGCCCCGAAACTCAATAACAGATGACAGTGTCCAGTTTCCACTAGTGTGGAAAATGAAGGCAGCCTGTGGAAGTAAGGAAAAATCCGCTGGCTGTCCCCAGAGTGCGCTGAGCCGGGCGGGGAGGGTAGTGTCACCGTGGCGCCTGATAGCCGCCGCTACATTGGCATAGCGACAGGTTCCTCTCCAGGTCTGCCTCTCTGTCTGTCTCCTCTGTGTCTGTCAGTCTGTGTCTGCCCTGTGAGACAGCAGGTCGAGGCCTCCCCCAAGGTTGGACATGAGAAGATCGAGCTGACAGACATGACCCCGCTGCTCTGGGAGGGGCAGAAGTTTTTTCACAGATTTCTGAAATGTCGCTGGGATGCATGGTCCTGTCAGCTGCTATGATTGAGAGCGGAGCCCATCTCTGCCGTTCTGTGTAAATGAGCTGAATTTATTTCATTCCCGGCCTGACTTATGTGTCATTTCAAAGATGCACAGGCAAGTGACCCCCCTGCATAAACTCTCAGAAGAAGAAGGAGGGTAATTTCCCTGAAGAGGAGGGAGAGCACTGTCAAGGTCAAATGCTCTCCTCCATCTTGTCTGGCAGAGCTCATATTATGTCTGGAATGTTTTGAGTGTCCTTTTTGCATGGTGGGCTTAAAGACTCTCTCGTGCACAGGGGGAGGACTAATAGGTGGCTGTTCAGTGTTAGTACAGTGACAGTGCCCGCTGTACACTTCTCCTTCCCTGACATTTATCAGGACATGTAGACCAAATGGATTTGGCAGATGGGAGGGTTTCATCGTGGATGGATTACTTAACAGGCCTCCAAAGGGTCAGGGGGCTCCTGAGCCAAAGCCTCTGCTTGAAGTGACTTAACATTTTGTATTGGAAAGTCATAGAGATCAGTTAAAAGTAAGGATGTCCTGAAAACAGAAAAATGCAAAGTAATCTCAAAGAGACAAAACAACCACAGACACATTCAACAGAAGGACAAGGAGGAAAAAATGCAGAGTTACTAAAAAGAGATTTACATTTACTACATAGAGACAAACGACCACAAAGAGACTCAAAATGACTACAATGAGTGAAATCAAACACAAATCACCCAAAATTACTTCAAAGAGAGGCTCAGACTCAAAGTTACAAAAACCAAAATGAGCACGGACACAAAATCACAAAAAGATATTATATTATTATTATTATTATTATTATTATTATTATTATTATTATATTATATTATTACTATATAAAGATGTAAAGAGACAAAAAACCACAAACAGACTCAAGATGACTGCAAGGAGACAAAATATTACTAAAAAGGCACTAATGCTCAGAACGATCACAATATGCAGAATTACTACAAATAGAAGATAGAACACAACAACCTTAAAGAGGCTCAAGACAACTACAAGGAGATACAAAATGACCACAAAGTGACTCAAAGCGACCACAGTGGGATGTAATATTACCACACACATATACAGCATTACTACAAAGTTAGCCAAGACGACTACAAACAGGCAAAGTGACCACAAAGAGACTCAAAACAACTACAAGGAGACACAAAACGACCAAGACGAGACTTGGTTACCACAAAGGGATTCAAAATTACGACAACAACCACAGAAGAACTAAAGGACTACAAAAAAGACACACAAAGAGAATCAAAACAATTACAAGGAGACACAACATTACTACAGATAGCTGCAAAGAGAGACCAAACAACCATAAAGACAAAACAAAAAGGGTTTGGGGGTTTTAACATGTCTGTGCCCATGGATCAATTTATAATCCATCCATGGGATTAATTGTGCATAAAGAATCCTTCATCATGTTCGAGGGATGGACGGTTATGTTCCCTTTTGCCAGCAGCACGTGGGAAAAGAAAAAAATATGATCAGGCTGCTTAGTCACGTCTGGACTGTTTTATAATCAGGCAACAATGAAACAGACATACCAGTGGATACACCCATCTGCCACTTCCACTTGTCCAGCCCAGCAGTACCTCCCCACTGGTTCCAGTGTGCCACTCAAATCCAAATATAAAGCCAGTTTCAGTAGACGCACAATCCCACTCTGCCCCCCAGATGCCTAATTACAGCACTTTCCATTAACATATGGCTCTGTCAGGATGGATTTCCACATCTGTTCTCCACCTGCAGGAAATTACAGTGTTTCTCTGCTACATCACAAACCCACATTGCATCTTTATGCAGGTGAGCATCACTGAAGAGTAGAAACACCTGTGTCTTTTTTGAGTTTTATGGAGACTCTCCCTCACCTAGGCAGGTGGATCAGTTGTTCAGTAGCTGACATATACAAGATATGAATTTACAGTACCGTATGCCTTTTGTACCAAGTCTAAGTCTAAAAAGTGCACTGTTTAATAAATAGGGATTGATTTCGGACACAGCCTAAATGTCAACAGCCATATCAGCACTTTTGTTAGGCTGTACCATAAATAAAGATGGCTGACGCATCTCCACTTCCTCCCATTGTACAAAATGAGGCCAAAATATCCCACATACGAGCGCTGCCATCTTGTACTGGTGACGTCATTGGGAGCCAGAGTCAGCGCAGTAGTGATCGGCAGTTGGAGCAGCGGTGTCAAGTTCCCGCCCGACTCAATCGCAAGCAGGGCTCAGCTGTCAATCATGATTTTCACCTCTTTTTTTATAGCTTCAAATAACAAATTAAAACCAAACTGATCAGAAAAATGAACACTTGAACATACATCAGCATGATATGAACTATCTAAAATGACAGAAACCGTCTTTAGGACAAATTTATTTGAGGTACTTTGAGTTTTTAGTTTGACCCATGTCCTATCAGCTAACATGGAGGGGGAGGGGTTTAAAGGGTGCTTTAAAGCTAAATGCTAATATCGGCATGCTGACATGTACAGAACCCAGGACCCCAGGAAGAATAGCTGCTGCAGTGCTGTAGCTAATGGGGATCCTAATTAACTAAACTAAACTAAACTAAACAGAACGACAATGTTAAAATAGGAGTTGGTCCCTAATCAACAGTGGATGGCAGTAACGCATAACAAAGGCAGTAGAGAAGAAGATTGAAAGCTAGTTAACATTAGTATAGACAAATGTTTTATGACAAAGGAAATACATTCAACACATCAGCCTCATGGATGTGTCCTGATGAGAAATGCCAAATGTAAACATAATAGTTGGTTTGTTTACATGAAAACTCCACAGGGTACCTTTATCATGCTGACGTTTAGCAGGTGTAGGCTAATGTTCACCATCTTAGTTTAGTGTGTTTAGCATAAGCATTAGTTTTTAAGTGGGAAAAAAAACCTCTTGGATTCTTGGATTCATTTAAGATTCATTGTCAGAGCACAATACACATCTGTCCAAATTGTATGGAAATGTAACCAGTAGTTCTCTAGACATTTATGACCAAAATAGCAATCTCTTGGTGGCACTATTGATAAGTCCATCAGGAGACTCTTGGGACCATGAATATTTGTCCACAATTTCATGACAATCCGTCCAACAGTCTGGTTAGCCGTGCTTACCAGACTCTCCCGCATAGTTTCCGCATTGTGGGGCCCATAGAGCAGGAGCAAGTTCAAAATGAACCTAATAGACTACCCAAAAAACTAAAATAGATATGCAACCAAAAAATGAATGACATATTTGGACAGGATCTATCTAAGGATAGGAGTCACACAAGGTCTTGGATATTGGCAGAACTATTAGATAACAAGTGATCTTTGCTTACAAGGTACAATCCTTTGTGGTGATAGATACAGAATATGTCTAAGGCAAACATGGGATTTTGAATCAGAAATATCATATTTTAGGATCAGTCTCTTTAATGAATGTCTTTATCCAATTACACATCATAGACTTTTGAGTCCTTGCAGACTTTAGAAAGCTTTGGTATGATTCTCGTTACAGGAGACAACACTGAATAAAGGAATATCACTTTGATGAATCATTTCATGCCATAGGGGAAGTGCCTTTGATTAGACCACGTTCCTCAGTTTGGGTAGGATTAAATTCAACATTTCCCATCATGAGTTGAAAAAACAAAGACAAGTAGTACACAAAATGACATTCAGGGACAGGAGGCTGCACATGATTCATTTTTAGTTTTTCAGACAGCTTGATGACTCCGTGCCATGCCACTCAGATGAATAGCATTCCATTTGTCTGAGTGTCAGATTGAATGGGACGTTACACTTTGCACACTGTCAATTTAGCCTTGTAATATCTTTAAACATTGAATTAGCACCTCTATATACAATCACTCTGCCAGCAATTTTTAACCATATAAAATATTCCGCTGGCACTTACATCAGAACACGAAGAAATGAATCAGCACGCCTTATCGACTCTTCAGGACAGTGCCAAATGGACCATCAGTTGTAGTGGCGGCAGCCCAGTGCTCTCAGACAGTCCAGCTTGTTCACTGTCCACACACACTCCCTGCTAAAGATATTGCACACCTCAGCTGGCTGACTAATGACAAAGCGATTTGACTAGCTCGCCATCAAAGATGTGCAGAGTGTGAGCCAGGAGGAGGTCTGATATTTGAGGGTTTCAGTTCAGTTTTTCTAGCCAATGACAAGACAATGTTCCTGCAAACAGATTTGTGCTTTAGCGGCAAGTCATTTCAGAAAACGTGTTGCATTCACCAATTTCCTCACATTTAGAAACTTCACTCAAAAGAAAAGAAAATGTATTGTATTTAGATTTATAAGGTGACCATAAACATGACTCCAAATTAATGCTTATCTTGCTCTCTGGCTGTTGGATGTGCATTGTTAAGAGATGTGCAAGCTATTGTTTGCTAACACGTTAGCCTCAACAACTGGTGATATGGCTGGCTGGTAATATTTCTGATGCTGTGTTTACAGTGTTGCCCATAAGTGGCCAAAGTGGGTTTAATGATAGTGATGTTAATAATAAACATTATTTCCATAGTTTCTATGTATTTTTATGTAACTCAAAGTGTTTCACATTAAGTGACAAATAAAAACAAAAGAATACAAGAAAACTTTAACATTTTCATTACCTTGAATAACTTTATGTTCAATGGTTAGTAAAATAAACCATTAAATATGAAATTTAAATAATATAAAATTGTTAATGACCTCTTCACTATAAAAAATGCAATACAAGTGTAATCTAGGTCTGTAGTGTATCTTGGCTTGCCAATTTTCTGAGGTTGATCAAGTGAATTAGCACTGCCCACAGACATAGTCAGGTGAAATACACTGAGGTACAATGGTGTTTATCTCATTGAAGTGAGGGGGGGTTTCAGGCACACACCGAAGCCTTTAGAATTAAAAAATGCTGGAGTTAGACATCTGAGCAAAGCAAATCTAAGTTATTCCCTGACCTCTTGTTTCTCTATGAGGATGCATTGTAGCGAGGCTTCCTCTGTCTATGGCCCTCTCTCTGGCATGAATGCTGCACAAACACTTGGGAAGAATTGAAATCTTCACATTTGGATCCCTGTCCCTCTGCCACTCCAGAGACACACTATCAATGCCCGAGACGCCTCACCCTCACCCTCCCATGAGCGCCTTTAACAGCAGGGTGTCCACTGCCACTTGGGCAATCTCATTCCTCAGACAATCAACACTTGACCACATGGATGTGAGGAGTGGCCACTCTGCTCTATCATTACAGATTGGATACATAATGGGCCACGGCAAAGGGTGGAATTAAGGAGGGTGTTGTTATCCTATGGTGGCATTTGTATTCAGAAGCGCTAGCTGCTTTTTTATATACCAATTCTGTGATTTAGCTTTCTGTGAGACATAAAACTCTGACATGTTGTGCAGCTTGTGATCATTAGTCTTACTGATGTGGAAAGAAAGACAAAGGTGGAAAGAATGCAGCTTGCCAGCACTTTCTTTGCAATTCACTGTATTGAAGTAAATCGGAGTACCTTGCAGACAATCTGCATTTCATTCTTCCAGTAATAAATCATACCCTGAAAGACTCTCTTTTTTTTATTGTCAGTAGTCGGTGAGATATGACTATGGAATGTGAGACTGTTATTTATTCCTCTGGCATTGTTAGTGTCTTTCCCCTCCACCAATCTCCAGCTGAAAAAAGCTTTTCTTACAAGCCCCATTCAGGCAGAACAAAGCGGGGCACTAATCATTCAGAAACGGCTTGCGCTGTCCTCAGGGATCCGGCAGGGCTCAATGCAAAATCTGTTAAAAGAAATAGTTTTGGAGACTCCGTCAAAGGTCAAGTAGATGGTTAGCCTGATGAGATTGAAGTCAATACACAAAAGCAATATATGTGGGATGGAGGCCCTGTCTTCTCGCGACCTTTTCCCTTCCCTCAAGAGGACAGACAGGCGCCCAAATGAACGCAATCCACTGTGACCTTAACCAAAGTATTCTGCTACTCTGAGTTTATCAGTGGCAAACTAGATAATCTCATAGGTCAGCTGATAAAGACTTTTGAATCTGTGAGAAGGTTTAGAGCGTCCACAAATAACAATCTTGTTCATGGGCTCCTCTGTGGTAGAGAACATCGTAAAGTGGCAGGTAAGGAGCAGAAACACTTTGCTCTGAAGAACTCGTCTCTTACCACTGAGATCTTTCAAAGCTCCCTCCATCAAGAGAGCACTTTAAGCATGTCAGGTTGCCAATAAGAGCACATTTTTACATGATGGAACCATTTTTTTTTTGTTGGAAGTGGTTTTGCTTCTCCCAAATGTGGCACACACTGTTCAGCACATCAGTTCATCTTGTTTGCAGTGTTAAAATCATCCTTATTGGGTTAGAGAAAATCTCTTTTCACTTTGCATCAAACATCTTCCCAACACCAAAGTCTAAAAAGCAGTTCCCTGGGATGAATGCCAAGCTGTCTAACTACTTTTCTTTTCAGCTAGTCAAACAGACTGAAATAAATCCATTCAAGAGAAGTCACAAAGAGCATTTTCTTCACCAACACCAGATGATTATTCATCATACCAAGTTATTTCCTGGGATCTGACAATGTGGAGACTAGGGATGGGAAGATTAACCGATTCGTATCGATACACGAACATGCGCGGGCAAGATGCGAGTGCATCGGTAGAGCAGCTATGAATCGATGCAATTTTGGAAAGAAATCGAGATGCATCGGTTATTAAATGTTTGCATCGGTAAAATCCGATCAATTAGATTATTAGATGTTTTATTCATTTGTTTAGAAATGTGACCGACCCAATAATTTGATATTTTGATACTTTTACTCCTCCTAAATTGGACCTACATTACTTTAACGTACGCCGTGGATGTATACTATTGTGTGCGCCGCGGTTGTGCACAACAAACATGGCTGGGGCTGAGCAGATATACCCACCTGTGAACTGCAAATCGAAAGTTTGGGAACATTATGGGTTTTACAAGAGAGATGGGAAAATTGACAAGTCTGATGCAATTTAAGAGTGTTAAGCATAGTTTTTCATATTGCACCTAATTGTTCTTATTATATTATTATAATTCTGTGAGCCAGGTGTATTAAAAGTGTGTACTGTAAACTTGAAACAGACAGGGAACACTTTTACAGAATTTGTGAAAAAAGGCCAGTTTGTGAAAGGTCTTAATTTTTGTTGATTAATAAATAACCAAACTCATTGAATTGCGTAGCATCATTCCTTTGCATCGTCCAATCACATTGTATCGCATCGAATCGAATCGCACTGTGTTAAATCACATTACGTTGAATCGCATTGCATCGTGATTGGGGTGTGAATCATATCGTATCGCATCGGTAGTTGCTGCATATGTATCTTTAATGCATCGGATCGTTGACAGTGTATCAAGATACATATCGTATCGGCCTCACACCAGAGATGCACAACCCTAGTGGAGACATTGCTAACATAAAGTGAGACAGGGAGAGAAAATGATGAATGGACGAAAAGATGAATGGTAAAATTATTACCTAAACTGTCATCCCAGTTTATAGATCAGGTTCCTGCTTTAGCTTAATTGGGTGCGTACTGTACTTACGTTGGTTGTATGCACATGCTTTTCCTGTGCAATGATGCAATATTAATGAATATTAATTTCAGGTGCATTCACTTACAGTTTACTTACACTTACAGATTACTTACACTTACAGATTACTAAAATACAATTACTAAATCATTACACTGATACTTTCACATTTTGTTGTAGTCTGTTTATTGTCTTACCAGGTTTGAATGGGACAGTTAATATCCATTAAATTCTATCAATTTTGTATCTACACTTTGCTCAGTAGAGAAACTGGGCCACGATCATTGACTGTAAACTAAAGATCAACATGAGAGCTCCCCAAAAGCAAAGCCAAAACTTCTTGATCACCCCCTGGTGGCTGGCTGCAGTACAGGTCATGAAACCCCCCTCCTCCATATCCTCCATATTAGAGAACTCAAAGTACACGTCAAATACATTTTTCATTTTTCTGTTAAGTTTGGTTTTAATTAGTTATTTGATGCTATAAAAAAGGGGGCATGACATGATTGACAGCTGAGGGCTGCTCATGATTGATTTGGGCAGGTGTAGTGGGCGGGAACTTGAACTTAAAACTCAATGACGTTGTCAGTACTCGATCAGTCCCAGTTGCCCGACAGTGTCCTGCACATCACGAAAGTGGTCCAGTCAGTAAAGTAAGGTCACCGCAAATGTGCCTGTTTAAAATGACCTGTTTCATTTATTTGAATGTTTTATAAACAGTCAATGGACATGAATGATTACCTGATTGGAGCTGGCTACCTGATTTTACGTCCTTTTGAGAGGGGTGGTTGATATTGGTTGGTGGTATAATTCACTATGTCGTAATTTTCTACAGTGTTAAAAGATTGCACTGCTATGCCTGAGAAAGAGTTCTAAGCAGCACTCTGGCAATAATTAGAGAGCTTAAATGGTATTTAATCTGTAGGAAATATAGTAGTTCAATATTGTGTAACAGGAAATGAAGTATAAAAAATCTTATTAGACAGCACTGTAGTAACTGGATGTTTTGGGAATTTTTGTATTAATTCTTGTTTGATGTGAAAAATTTCAAGAAATTAAATTACTTAAAAACAACATTAGGAGATTTACAATTCAATTTAGCAAGGAGTTAACTTAAGAAAAGGTCTAAAATAGAGAAATTAATACAATGTATTTCAGAAAAAACATTAAATATGTTAAAGAGATAATCTGCTCTACAATAAGATAAACTAGAATATAGCCAAATGTGCTTTTATCAAAAGAAAAAGGTGATACAAAAATGTTGTTTTATATAAAAAGAAGAAATTAAATATCAAAAAATATATAGAGAACTCTGCAACAGATTAGTATAACATGATTTCAAGATAAATATTTTTTGTATTATTTTATACTGTATACTAAGTATATACTATACTAACTTTCATGAAAGGCTATCTGGAACATGTATTTTTCATATGTATTGCTTGAATTGTATTCAATAAACACAGAATTCAACCATATATGATTTTTTTTTCTCAAAACCTCAATAATCCCAGCACAGATCATATCCAGAAAAATAATAAATTTGCTGCCAATGTTTTACATAAACTTTTCCTATTTTATGATTGTTTGATAATTTTGAACAGGCACATTTGCAGTAACCTTACTTTACTGACTGGACCACTTTCGTGCATGTGCAGGACACATTCGGGATATAGCAGAAAAGATAGATATATAGATATAGTAAGAAAAATCTAGATACAGCTTCAGAGGCAGGGCCCTGTTCATTCCTATGAAAGTTGCTCAGTGGTGCATGAAGACGATCGACTTCAGGGTCTAAAATTACCTGGATCTTCCGCATTGTGGGGCCCATAGAGCAGGCGCACCAGTGACTTCTGCTGGTCGAGCGGCTAACTTCCGGTTTAGTGCTCCACTAACTTGAATGGGAATTAAATAATTTAATCATGCGGCTCTTCTAGACTTAGAAATGTTATCGGACTGAATCGATCAAATTCTGATTTCAAAACAAGTCATTTCTCGGGGGTTGCGACGCTCAATAAAATGTATCCACAGTTTTACAGCCACTCCTTTCACAATGTAAGCTGATGGGAAAAAGTCTTTTTGGGCCCCAGTGCATCACGTGACGTTGTCAATTCTATGGTTTGGCCACTATGTTAAATCAGCTTAACAGCCTGGCGCTCTTCCTGTTGGCTTGTCCGGTACTGACAGACGTCACCAGCACAAAATGGCAGCACTCATATCCAGGATATGTTGGCTTCATTTTTGTACAGTGGGAGGAAGTGGAGACGCATTGTCCATCTTTATTTATGTCAATGGCCAGGATGTGTTAGCATATATGGGCATTCCGGTAACTCCAAAATGGTCTTGTATAGACTGTCTTCTTAACTAGCTTGCTAACATTAGCCACTCTCGGGACACAGTCAAGAATCAGTTGGTTTAGTTCAGTTAGAGTTGCAGGGTATGTGAACTGAAGTGAAGGTACCTTTGACAAAAGTAATTAGCAATGAAACTAATTACTTTGCTGGTGCTAGTTTTGCTAGTAATAATTATTAGTAGGCTTACTTGAGTTTTAAAGTTACTTCCCCAATTTGAAATTAGTTGCATTAAGCCTTTTCCACTACATCACTGTAAACATAACACAAGTTTTATAATAGTCTAGTAGTGCAATTTTTTGCTCTTGCTTTTGCACCTTCTGAATGCTGCATTCTGGCAATGTTGGCTAAACTGGCTATTACCATGCAGTGTAATTGCAAGTGTAAGTGAGAGAAATAACTGCCACAACTATAAAAATAGACCCAACTTGTATTAAAACAGAATTCTTCATTATGGGAGCATGATTTGATAGAGCAAGAACACAAGTTGCATTTTGAACATGTGCCACTCTCACAGCCAGCACTATTTCAACCTTGACATAACGGATCTCATCCAAAGTTGATTACAACAACTTGAGGCACATGTTCTGTGAAAAAATACAGTATCACTATCCACCCTGCACGTCTCATCTGTTGCATGCTGGGATAGCCTCTACAAAAGTCCCACAGAATCCTTCTATAGCACTGATGTGTCTCCTTTATAAAGATTCTGTAACATCTGTGAATTTTGCTCCCTCTGTCTCCATGTCTGATTATAGTAGCAGAGCACTGATTTGAATTCTGCACAACACTCCAAGTCTCATTTTAGAATGTATGTGTGCGTGTGTGAGTGTGTGTGGGCGGGACGCATGTACGTGCTCTCCCTCAGTGTCTCCCTTTTCCCACTCTTGTCTGCTAATGAATACTAGTGGAATGAGGAGCTCTAATGGAATTACACTTTAATGATGTTTGCTGTTTTTATGATGGTAATTAATTAGATCTGTGCAATCTCCTTCTCCCAAAAATCTTCCCACACAAATACCATAAGCACAGAACGACGCGGCCCCCAGGCCCCCCCCCAGCACATCATAAACAGCAGTAATGGCATACTCCCTGGAGGAAGCTCCCTCCCTACATGAAGGCGGAGCAGACGCGGAGAATTCTCAAGTGCTGGAGATTTTCATAGACCTATTACCTGAGGTCTCCATATGCATTTTAACTCTGCTCAGAGCTCCAGACCCAGCGTGCTTACTGTATCCCACAGCACCTCTTGAGTTTGAGTACTGCACACAAATCCACATTCAAATGAGGTCTCTTCATACTGTAGCTTCAAATTGTGTATTGTTAACTGCCACATCCTCATAGGAAAGACATTTTAATTCATGAAAGAATGCATATACACTATATAGCAATAAGAAAGGAAGCAGTTGTTGACTAAACGAGGATTTTCAGGGAAAAATAAGGGTTAGATGAAAGGCAACAAGGTTTGTAAGCCAGGGCCCATATTTATCAGGTGTCTCAGGAGAGGAAATCATACCTGGAAAAAAATTCCAACAATATCCAACAGAGAATGTCCTTGAAGCCATGCGCTTTTTGGCAGAAAATGCAGCTTTATGAAAATGGTCATTTTGGACTTTCACAACCAACAATTTGGCAATTGAAAAATAAATAAATATTTGATTGCCTTTAAAGAGCTCTAAGATAATGTGTGTGTATGTGTATTTATTCATTTCTCCTCTACTCCGCTTCAAGGTATTAACAAAAAACTGTATTCAGATCTCCATCCTGCTTTTAGTCACACTAGCAGCATGACTCTGGGGATGGCAATATCAGTCTGTTGGTGGGTTGTCCCACCACTTTGGTCCAGACTGAAATATCTCTGATGGATGGATTTTGGCACAGACATTTAGACTCTACAAGGCCAGATTTTAAATTCCCCAATACCATATATACATTATATACAATACAATATACAATACAAAACTATTCTCACCAGCCTCAGCTGTAATTTGTGTTTAGTTCTGGTAAATTCCTGCTAAACATTAGCATATTAGCATGATGTCTGTGAGCATGTTAGATAACTGAAAAATTAAAGCACCACTTAGGGGTGTGTCCAGACTTGGACAGGGTGTGTTGGGCACTGACTTATGCAGGTATACACCCACGTAAACCATTTACCAAACAATTAACCATAATTTACCATTTCTCATACACTTTAATTACTTACAGTTTCTTACATTTCTGTTTAGTTTTGGTTTTTTTTACATTACATTACTAATTTTTCTGATGCTTTTATCCAAAGCCACTTACAAGAAGTGGATTTAAAAGATAAATACCAATTACAACACAACAAAGTGAGACCAAACAAATATAAAATGTAAAGCTCCCAAACTTTATTCTTTAGCTCTCCCAAAACAAATTGTACCTCCAAAGTAGGCTACCTACTACAAAAAACCATGCACAATTCACAAATACTGGTCAAAGAGCTGGTTCAAACTAAGTTCTCGCCTCTCACTGGGCAGATAGCCAATCATACTTTTTTTTAAAATAGGATGGCACTTAGGGGTGCTAATAAGATTTCAGGCATGGTCAGTGCCACCTCAGGCCACCCTGCAGGACCTGCCCTGTGTCTAAGTACAGCCACAAAGCTGTTAGCACGGCTGTAGACTCTGTTTTGCCAATGTGGGGCTATAATATTTGAGTGATGTGTTAATATTGCAAACATGGGTTACATGTACTAGTAACATATTTTTCCTCTATACTTATAGGGCACATAGTTAACACAGAGTGTACCTGAAAGGGCCGATATGAATCCATGCACTTGATATTTTGAAAGTAAAAGTAGTCATTATGCAGTGTATATCATTATATATGAAATTATTGTACTATGGATATTGTTGTATATTAGTCATTACTACTGATGCATGAATGTGTAAACAGCACTATACTCTTGTAGTTGGTCAAGGTGGAGCAAAATTTAAAGTCTACATGAAACAGAAGAAAGAGTGCTATTTGCTGCCACATATTAATGTGTTTCTACACTGAGCAAAAATATAAACGCAACACTTTTGTTTTTACTCCAATTTTTCATGAGTTGAAATCAAAGATCTAAGACTTTTTCTATGTACACAAAAGGCCTATTTCTCTCAAATTTTGTTCACACATTTGTTTAAATCTGTGTTAGTGAGCACTTCTCCTTCCAGCATTCAGTGCAGGAAGACAGATTAGAACAATATAATCAGAATGAGACATACAAACAACAAAAGACAACCTACCCGTCCTGTCCCCTGGCTTACTGAGACTCTCCCATTATGTATTCATGTGGTTTTTAAACAGTCTTTTGAATTTACTTAATGTTGTACATGTTTTCAGTTCCTCATTACACCCGTTCCATAATGTGACTCCTTTGACTGTAATACAATGATATTTTGTGTTGGTCCTCACTGATTGTTTCATGAATAAACAGGTTCCCCTCAGGTCATGTTTATTTTCTCTCATTTGGAACAACCTTTGGATACTATCGGGTAATAATTTATTTTTAGCTTTATACATAATTTGGACTGTTTTGAAGTCAACCAGGTCTTTAAATTTTAGTGTTTTTAATTTGATAAAGAGTGGGTGTGTTGATTCTCTGTAAGAGGTTTTATTTACAATTCTTATGGCTCTTTTTTGAAGGATGAAGATTGGATTAGTGTTTGTATTGTATGTTTCCCCACACTTCCACACAGTAGGTTATGTATGGAAGTATAAAGGAGCAATACAAGATGTATAATGATGTTTGATTTATAAGGTCCTTGAAATTTGATTTTGTACACTCTTTCAATTTCTACTTTATCATGAGTTTCTTGTTTGAGATTGTTTGGCGATTCCCAAAGATTATATATTTCGTTTTGCTTAGGTTCAGTGTTAATTTATTGTAATCAAACCAACTCTTTAACATTTTAAGTTCCCTTTCCACCGTATCCAGAAGCTGTTCCAAATTATTATCACAACAGAGTAGATTAGTATCATCTGCAAATACAATAGTTTTTAATATTTTGGAAACCTTACATATATTGTTTATGTACAGGATAAATAACAGTGGTCCCAACACTGAGCCCTGGGGAACCCCACAAGTGACCCTCTGTAGTTGTGATTTGAAGTTATTAATTTCAACATACTGGTGCCTATTCTCCAGGTAGCTGCTTACCCAGGAGAGTGCTACCCCTCTGATTCCATATCTCTGTAGTTTATTTAATAATAAGTAATGGTCGACAGTATCAAATGCTTTTTTAAGGTCAAGGAATACTCCTACTGCATATT
>JBBPCS010001471.1:0-15029 GCA_037974645.1 Hollardia meadi
ACATTGTACTGTAGCCATGATCAATGTCATTCACTTCATCTATCAGTGGTTTTAATGTTGTGGCTGATCGGTGTATATACAATAATGACAAACTTATATTACCGGCTATCAGCCGATAAATAGAGCAAATAATACGAAGCCAAATTGCTTATGAAACATATGAAAACATCTTCACACTCCGATACAGTAGGTGGTGGTATGCATTTTGAAGTTAGTTTGCCTTCTGCCAATAAACACAGAGGAAAAGAAGAAGAAGAAGAAGCGCAGCACGCTGTTGTCGCGCTCATGGCGTTTCACTGCAGCACCTGGTAGAGCCAGGTGTAGATGAGAGAGCCAAACATGTCACTGGTGTGGACGTTTTTTTTTTACAGTTTCAGAAGAAGACAGCACGATTGTAATTTCCAATGCACTTTCCACAAGGGTTCAGAGAGGAGGGGAAAAGTCTACAAGTTTGAGCACAACAAATTTTATTACAGCTATGGAATATTAAATCATCCATCTTTGCTCAATACAACTTAGCCTTTCTTACCCTCAGGCATGCATAAACTACAAGTTATGAACATATTTTAAAATACTAAAATATGAAATTATCATTTTATTGATATCAGCCATGACAAGCATCCCTAGATGTTGCCATTTAAATTCACATTAACAAATGCAGCACTTTGTTATCAGTTAGGCAAATTTGCTACCGGACAGAGCTCCACTTGAAAAAGATCCAAATCTACAGTCACTTTTCTCTGAACTGCACAGAGGATGAGTCCATGACTGACAGAATGAGCACAGCATGCACTCCTAAATTATGTACTGTCACTTGGAAGATGTTAAGACTAAATCAGCACTGTGCGTTATAAATGACTATTTACTATGCACTACAGGAAGCATCATCCAGAGAGGGCAGAAAGACAAACACATCACATCTATTTTATGGCCTCTTGCCATATTGCCATTACACGTGGTAATAAAGAGAGGGACAATAGGTCCTTGTTAGAGAGAGAGGGGAGTCTGATGTGAATAAGATCAGTCCATTCCCATGATGATGAGATGCCAGGAGTGGGACAGCCTTTCATTTGCTGTTCCTTCATATTTTGTTTTCCTCCTGCTCCTTGTGAACAAAACCCAGATGGAGCACATGAACTCACTCATCTTTAGATCGCCCACCTCTTTAACCATGACATCACCACAGCTGCTTAATGTGGACAAAGAAGTGACACCAGTCTAGATGCCAGAAGTCAGCACATGCAAAGTAGCAGGATCCTAAAGAGGCTGAAACAGACACTAAAATGCAGCGTCAGATAGTTAGAGAACCTGAAATCCACACAAACACAGAGGAGGCACTTGCATACATTTTAATCCAAAACCACTCATGTTTTGTTTTTTTCTGTACCAGCCAATACTAATACCAATATGCATTTTTGTAGTACAAATGGAGGTGCAGAACAGGTATAACCTAAAAAATCTTTTCTTAAGGTAGCAGTGTTTCTAAACACTGTGATTACATTCTATTAACAGAATAGAAAGAGAAAGAAGACTATAAAAATGTCAATTCCACATCTGGCCAAATGTTGGCTATAAAACAATATTAGAGCAAAAACAATGTTGTTTTATAGAGCTGATATTGGCCAGTGCTAACAGTGTATCAGTATAGTCTCTAGGAGACTAAAAATACCAGTACCACCCATTTAGACAACTTGTTTCCAAGACCAACACAGCAGATGCAGAAAGTGCATCAATAAAATTTTTACTCTCTTTGCCAAACACAGAGCGAAAGGCACGGCTATGCCAGGAGGGAAAGAGCTGAGATTAGATACTGACACCAAGAGTGCAGGAGGAGACATCAAATACACCAGGGGCACCTAAAGATCCCATATTGTCATTAAAAAATGGTACTGGATCAGATGTCAGAAATAGTGTGTAAACAGTGATGTTGCACTGAAGAATAGAGAGGGACAGAGAGAAGATTTTCCTTTACAAACACTACAGCTGAGAGTCCCCTGAAAGAGCCATTTAACCTTCAACTGCTCTGCCGCACTCCCAGGAGAAAAGGTGGGTTAAGTGCATTAACGTGTAGCAGCTGACTGCTGTAAATTACATTGCACTATTTTTTTCTTGATCAATTAAATAAACAAAAAAGAGCATCCACATAGAGTATGTGGCTCATGGATAAGAGCAATAGCCAAGTCCAATGCATGACCAAGACATATAAAGACATAAGAACAAAGAAAGTAAACAAGTAAGAGAAAAGAAGAAAAGAAAGAGTAACACGGACATTACTTTCTTCATGGCTGCTGAAATGAAGAGAGGGATAAAACTAGTAATAAAATGTCCACCCCATCACAGACTTTACACACTGCATTACAGTTGTCTGACTATTCAGAAAAGACTATAGTAGTGAGCAAGGCAATTTCATAAAGCTAGACAAAATGTAATGTGTGGTAGTATTTAGGACACAAAAATCTACTGTAGGTGTGAAACTGCAAATCTTTCTCTCAAAAAAATCGAAACTGACATATCCAAGACCCAAGGTGGTTGGCTTAGTTAGCTTGGTCTGAATTTAATGCTGTCTTTGATGAAGGCCGGCTCGGGTCCAGGACCATTTACCGTGAGAAGCACTAAATCAGTGAAAAGGAGTGGAACGGGCAGTTAAATGGCTCACTGAGGAGCTTTCTTCCTCTAGCAAGGAATAAATCCTCACACAGCGTGAGCAGACTAGCTCTTATTGATAGCAAAGCGCAAACCAGTTTTGGAGTACTTTTATACTCAGTATCTCATGAACTGTTTTAAACTTCTTATTCTGAAATGCTTGAAGAAGACTCAGTGTCAATTATTGCAGAAGGACTTTTACAATAACAATGTTTAAACAGTAGCTACAAAAGCACAGTTGCTGCCAACTTCAATAAACCTGACTGAGGAGACTGAGTATGTGAAAGGATTGTGTTATTCACATTAACCAATTATCTAAATTAATTACACCAACTGACTTCCAGTAATCCAAAGGCATTCAGTTATTTCATTGAATGTCAGCTCCTTGATCACAGTAATGCACTTTGCTGGCTTCTTTCTTTCTAATGAAGATAAGCTTTCACATCACAGTCGGAGCCGTGTGGCTGGACGTAGTCCAGCACAAGCCAGTTAACTGCAGCCAGCCTGCCCACTAGCCAAGAGGTGACAGAGTGCATTGTGAGCAAAGTGCACAGTCTTCAATTAACAGAACAGGAGGGTCATGGGTGAGGAGAGTCATGATGAATTAATGACCACAGGTGGTCGAGTGTCAGAGAGTTGGCACCTGAAATGACGCACCGGCATCGTCACCATCACAAACAAGCTTTGGATGAGAATCTCTCACTGCCACTCCTCAGTTTTCCCTTCTGTGGTCCAGGAAATGTGGTGTGCAGTTTTTCAGTCAGGTGGAAGTGGAGATGAGAGACAGAAAACACAGTCTGTGTATCTGGCCATCCTGTTGTCCCACTGACAGGGCATGAAATAGGTCAACAGGCGCCCCTCAGTCAGACTCACGGGCATTCCTTTCCTCTTACTGGAGTGGAAGATAGACACAGCCGAGGCTCCAGGACTGTCACAGTGACTGAGCAGAGATTAGCCTGGATGGTAAGCTTCATCACAACAATGTGCAACTGACAACCATGACAGCACCACTTGTTGAGGATAAAACTGTTGTTTCATTGCACAGTAATAAGTTACTGTACCATACTTCAAAATTAAGAAACATTAGTTGGATTAATAATTGATTCTGTGATAAAGATAACATGTTTTGTGATGAAAACATCTTACACTACATTTCCTAAAAAGCAGCTGGAATCTCTGCTTCCAGTCTGGGACGTGACATCACATCCAAGATATTAAATAAGCAAGCAAACAATACAGAAGCTCATTGGAACCATGGCAAATTGTCTGTCTTTGCAATAGTCAGCTGTGTAAACTAACTCTATGATCAACCTTCAGAGATTTACTGAAGGCTGACAACAGTCTAACACCTGACTTAGAAAACTGAGACTACACAGACAAGGATATGAATGGGTACTTGCACTTGGCATAAGTTCATCACACAATCCAAGGATTCCAAAATAAAACAAGCCTTTGGTTAAATGTTTGAGATTCACTTGAGGGAAAGTCAACATGCTCTGACCAATAAAATCTGCCCAATAAAAAGATATTTGGTCAGCTAACCCCCTCACATTACTTTTCTTGTCAGTTTCACCAATAACATAAAATGGTCAGAGCCAGTTGCGTACCTTCTTATCTAGCATATCTTCATCTCTGCCTTCAGCTAAGCTGCACTCCTGTACAATATCATCAGATAACACAGAAGGATCTATTCAAACTCCTCCATATGCTAACACATCACTGAAAAAAAATCACATTCAGTGACTCATGAAAATAACAAAAGGAAAAGGTTTCTGTTAACAAAATTTCAAAGTATTTGTGTTGGGTTTATTCAGTGATGGAGGTCAGGAGGTTTGCCATTTCAGTGGCTGATATGCAGGATGTATGAGAGGAGAAGGGCATATATGCTCAGTAGATGAGGTGGTAGTTATTCTCTTGGGATTACTCAAAAACCAGTAGAAATAATACAGCAAAGCAAAGAGAATGTTTTTGTTTTGGCTGTAGTCTAAAAAGAGGCTGTAAAGCTTCCACACCGCCTTTAAAAAAACATAGAGTATGCAGGATTACATTGTGTGTTTAATCTGAGATGCATGTTTTTGCCTGCAAAGTGAATAGCTCTGTGCTTCCTCTGCAGCACAGCATGAAGTCCGCACAGGGCCACCTGGCCCACATTCTCTGGCCCCTTTAATCATTTTGATTGAATTATTTTAACATGCCTGCATATTAAATCACACTTATGATTTACAATCTATCCTTAAATCCTTTGAATAAATGTTGCAAGACTGGCAACTGATTCTACATAAAGACTCGCTCACACCAGCATTTATCAAAGCAACATTTCAGACAGGGTCAAGTAAAATCATGTTCACTATAATGCAACTTTGCCATGGAATTCATGCCATCTTGACAGTGCCTACCTTGGGAGAAGAAAAAGAGCAACAAAAAAAAAAAAGAATAAATCATATAACCTGTTTCATACAACCCAAAAGTAGTCACAGCTTCCAACGCTACCTTTTCGTGAGGAGGTGTTAATGAATTCTGTTGTGCCACTCTCTGCCGTGACTGGACAATGCACATATCTTTCTTTGGGCTGTTGTTCTGGAGACAAAAACAGAGCTGGATAGCAGACAACAGAACCTACACCCACAGAATGGCCAGGATTACTCATCGCAGCCAGCTGCTATGCCACTACCACTACTACTACCAATACCATATTAACACAGGTTTGATTTGGTATACATCGAACGCACAATAACAGGCTTTGTCAAGTGTTTTAGGGTGTCAATTTATATGTGCAATGTTGGATGCTTACTATAAATTTGTGATATTTATGAGCTCAGGCCTAAAGGCTATAATATACCAACTTTGATGTCCAGCTTATGATTTCAGGACAGGACATGGCAGCACAAACAGCACACAGCCCTTTGCAAACACAAAGCACTGTGGTATGGCCTGTGTGTTTACTGAACCAACTGCTAACTGCCATGGAAAGTATGACTGATGTAACTTCCTCACACTATCCCAGCTATCACAAGTTGGACAAATTTGCTTCCTCGTGTTGAATCACTGCTCTACGTCAATTTGCTCTATTGAGATGGCAAAATAATCTACACCTTTCTGCGTTCTTTGTCTTGTTGCTCACAAAGTCTGCTCTGAATGGGAGCGGTACCAACCAGACACACTGAATCAGTGCTTCACCAAACATTATAGCAGGCAGATAAGCATTTAGTATCAGTGCTAGAAGTCTTGATAGGCAAATCTTGGCTGTACACACATCATACCCAGCAGAAACCACACAGAAAATAATCCTACTGAAGTAGAACATGAAAACACAGATTCCTGTTTCAATTGTCCAAGGCACCATTGTCTGGTGAAAACCAAAGTGGCACTTATCTGAACTAGCATGTACATATCACTAAAAATGACCTTTAAAGACCCTGCACACACACACGGGTATTTTTAGTTATTCTGGATGATTAGACCTCTGCTTCTGTTGAGCTATGATGGGAATTTTGTGAGGTCATCAAACTCCATGTGCCAATTAGAGACACAGTTGTTCTGCCAATCAAAACCAAACAAGTAAACAATATCTAGAACACAAACGTATTCAGAAGTGAAAGTACCCAGTAAAGCACGTTAATTACTTGTCATATTTTTTCCAGACATAAATGTCCTAAAGAAGGTGAGAAAATCTTTAAGTCAACATTAAATTATGCAATTATGGGGTTGAAATTTGAGAAATTTCATATTGGATGTCTGAGCTGAGGTGGGTTTCTGTACCGGTACTAAAGTTGTCAAAAGTATCGATACTTCAATACTTTTCTCTACTATGTGTTTAAAACAATACAATAGCCATATTTAATAGTATTCTAAGTACAGAAGTCATAAACAGATCCGTAATTTTCAATCCAAGGCTGCACAGATATTAACATTATTACAAATGTGTTGGTGTGAGTTCAGTGACTTTGTATTTTCTGTACAATCACTGTGTGCAAACGGTTAATAATCATCATAATAATCATCCTCTTTCGTATGCCTAAACTTTCTTTTCTTTTGCCGTGATATCAAAAGAGGTATTGCTGCGAGTGCAACTGTGTGCAAAAAGAACAATGTTAAATCCAATGACAACATGCTAACTGCTACATCCCCTACTTTCAAAAAACACTGTGCCTTTCCAAGCTTTTGGCATCTTCTTGAAACATTACAGCTACCGTCAAACATCCCAATCATACTTCTGGAAAACCACTAGTTTTTGTCCATGTGAAAGTCCCGACAATCTATTTTACCTCACTACACAAACATGTTTTGACTTTCCTTTAATCCTGGGCCCAAATGGGAACAACTGACTTAAAATAGACCCAATGTTATTGGACTGTATTTTACTGACAATTCATCACCATTCAACAACATGCTGACCACAGGCTCTGGTCTTGGCCGCTCTCCTGGTAAGCAAGTCGGGAGACAGGAAGGCTCGGTGTAGTAGCCGTCAGTGTAATTTGGTTCCGATAACAACCTCCTTATCACTGCAGCAGACAGCTTACTCCTTAGCCTGCCACTTCAGAGATAACACCATCAATCAAATGTGAACGAGTTCCTCCAGTTCCCACATTTCTTTCCCTACTTCCAGCACCAGAACTGTTATTCTACTTTTCAAGCCTAAAAACTGACAAACCTCAGCTGGCCGTTTCACCGTCTGGGTGGAGAGTGCAATCACTATAATGCTGTTCATCAGAGCAAAGCAGACAATGAACCCCTGCTTCAATTCAATTTTAAAAGTCTGTGTGCTTATTATTATACAACAATCTTGTGGAAAATAGATTCAAGGGCTTCTGCGTGTCCTTGGTCTTAGTGCTCTTGGATCTATAGCTTCATTTCACGAGCGAGCATAATGAAAAATCAAGCCATTTTATGATCAATTCTCATTTACTATAGAGGTTCATTTGAGAAGATGGAGAGTGGATTTATAGGAATCAATCAAATAACAATATTGCTGACTTCTTCATTTTATAATGGAGGCTCATGTAGGAGGCTGGACCAAGGAACATGGAGTACTGTACCAAGCAGAGTTTAAATACTTTTCATAGACTGGAGAATGTAATTGATTGTTCGGAGTGTGACTGTGATGGCACATTCTTTCACTGGCTGAGCAAACATTTCACTCTGACTCTTTTTTAACCCCACATACTTCCATGTATCACCTATGTGTACCAATTTCAGAATTATTTTGTACCAAGAGTAATATTTATCAACAAGCAGCCCAATTTTGCTTAGTAACTACAGAATATTTAGTGCGATCAACAGTAATAATAGCCTCCTTTGTTCCTACTTACTGACTCAACAATATTTTGTTTTGTGTATAATTAAGTATAGTATTAGTATAGTATTAACTGTATGCTGTACGCTGTGTGAGCGTGCGTGCATGAAAAAGAAACTAGAGAAGAAGAGCTAATCTTTTCAAGCGTGCAGCAGCTTGCTACCACTGCCTTCCAATCTGAGCCTTCCGTGCTCTATCTTTAAGCAACACACGCTACTGCAATGAAATGATGCAGCTTTACACCCACTACTGATAAAATACTCCATTGTATTGTGTGTTTGTGTGTGTGTGTGTGTGTGTGTGTGTGTCCGTGCCTGTTGCCCTAGCAAGCCACCTGGCTCTTGTCTATTCTGCGTCTATTTTTGTAGGATGGAAACATGCACACATAATCGCATAAGAGCATAAAGATACGATGAAGCTTTAAATGTACAAATATATGTGTACAAATGTGAGGAGGCTCATACACGAGTGCACATGAAGAAATGCAGTGGCGTTACACAGACGTGGAAGAGCTCGGTTTCGATGAGTGTGAAGTTGCTGCTGAGTGCAGTTCAGAGGGACTTTGAAATGGAAATCTCACTGAGGCGCATTGAGCTCGGGGCAGTGGAGAGATGTGAGACTGATGATGCCATCTCCTCTGGCAGGTTTCCTCATGCTTGCTGTCTTTTCTTGCAAATCTCACTCAGCACTTTCCCCCCGCCCAACTTCCGATATCTACACACAGGTGCAAACACATATACCCATACAGACCTGTACTGACGAAACACAGGCACACATAATACCAGATCCACAACTACACACTCAAAAAGTGTGGACATGCTCACACAAATAACAGCACAAGACCAGAGCCGAACAACTAATTTCTAACCCGTCTAAACAGCTTCTATAACTCCAGGGCATATGAATCAGTGTTCATCAGTCAGTGCTCATTAGTCAGGGCTTTGTCTTGTCAGAAACGTACTCCGACATGACATGACAGGAGATTAGCTCATATCTATTGAATTTAACAAATATATGTCTTTGCCTTGAGAGAGACAGACAGACAGACACAAAGAGGCATTAAGTGATGCTGAGGCAAACCACAGTACAACAGAAGCAGACCTGACTCTGTTTCCTCCTGTCTCCCCGCCTGGTTCCCCATGTTGGTCCAATCCGCGACTCCCACTCTCCACACCGGGGCGGACTGATCCAAGAATCCGTGGCTGCTGGGGAGAGGTGTGTGTGTGTGGGTGAGTGTCGGGGGTTGTTGTCTCTATTCAGCACCCACAACCAGCGCCGGTCAGTCACATAAAGAGGATACCATCGGAGACATAAAATTCTTCTCTCCTTCTGGTCTTCTTTTCTCCTCTCCACTCCTTCCCTGGACTGAGTAGAGAGTGCATGTGTGAGGAGACAGGCTGCGTGTCCTGTCAGTAAGTGACAGCGAGTGTGTGTGTGTGTGTGTGTCCTCCAGAACAGTGACAGTATGTCACACTGGCAGGCGGGCAGGCAGGCAGCGTTGTGTGCACTTCATTATTGCTGTGATGACTGGAATCAGCTCAGAGGAGGAGTGGCTTCCCCGGCCACGCACACACATTAACACACCTCCCTCCCACTAATGCCAGCCAGTTTACTCTCACCAATACCAGTTGAACAATGGTGAGATGAACCGTTCCTCTCTCTGGTACCGAAAAGAGGAGTGAGTAAAGACAGAAAGACAAAGAGGGTGGAATGAGAGAGAAGGATAGAGGAGCAGGAGGGAAGGAAAGGCACTATTTGTTTTTTGGCAGAGGGTGACAGTGCAGCTCTTGTCTTTTCTTGTTGAAGAAACTTACAGCCTGGGACCTCACATACAGTCAGCTGCTCACCCAAAATCACAACTGCAATGTCCTTACAAAAGTCTTCATGAATGAGGAAAGGAGATGCTGGTCTGGGGGATAAGAGGCCACCCCAGGCTTGCCGTATCATTCTCTCAACAGTGTACCCAGCAGGAAACAACAGCATGTGTGTGTGTGTATGTGAGTGTGCCTACATAGGTATAAAGACTGGGGGTGGTGTGCTAGTTTTGGTGGGGTTTTGTGGAGCTACTCCATTCTCATTCACAATGTATGCATGCAAATGTTAAATATTTATGACGGCAGGAGCTACATGGAGAAACCTGGTTGGAAGGGAGAATGACTTGTCATTTTTAGTTGTATTGGTCTCTTGTGTTTCTTTTTACAACTAACAGGAAGATCATTAAGAACCCCTCTTAGAAGCTTGGTCTAAACACAATACATTTTGAAACTACTCTTCTCAAATTTGCTGTCATTAATCAATTTAAATAAGATAATTATAATCTATCTATAGACCACAGTTATACCGAGAAGGAACATTGATTAAAACACACAAAGAAGTTTTTTTGTATTTGTACACCTCTGAAGAGACAGCCGTAGTGTTTAATCCAACCTCAGTTTACAGCAAAACAATAAGACGGCACTATGTCACATTATCTGAGGGTCTACGTCACAGTATGCTGTGCTGTGAAGGTTCAAAAAGAAACCTGTTAGCCAAAGGCACAAATCTGCTCTAGTTTTCTGCATGAGTTTTCTGTTAGGTTGAATATTCAACTCTTTGAAACAATACTATACAAGCCTGCTTGCAAGCCTTTTCATATCTAATGAATGTTGCATAAACTGTTGGTACACTTTCCTCTACCTTTCTCAATATTCTCCTCTCTCCTCATCTTGGAGCAGCACATCTATCTTGGTAAACAAACATGCCTCTAATCCAGCTAAGAATGTTCTCCTCACCGCAGGACGTCCATCTCTGTGGGCTCAACAGGCCTCTTTCAAGATCTGGCAAGACCATTTCTCTCTGTCTTGTATCTTTGGGGGACTTGCTCGGGTCACAAGCTTCTCAAGAGAGGAATTTCAAACTCCATGCCAAAACTCTGGTCAACAAGCCTAAAAGGGGCCAGGTGTGTTTATGTCTGAGTTGATGCCAGATGCGTAGATAAAGTGTTAATTCTGGCTGTTGAAGCAAACCCTTTAGATGAGCTGCAGTGAGTGGGAGTAAAGCTATTCCTGCTTGGCATACTCCTTTTTATAATGCATACATAATACATGGAAAAGTACATTATAATACTGTATATACTGCAGTGTAGTGTGCATTTAAACTTGCACAGGGCATTAAGGGGACATAAAAGTTAAAGGCATGGGTGCTTTTGCATGTATATTTGTGTGTGTCCAGCTGTATGGACATGCATATATGTTTTCCTACTGCTCGTGTCAGTATGTGTCTGTCATGGCTGAGTTATTGTGCAGACTAAGGCGTCCCAGTGGACTGAGGCATGTGTGATTAATTCATCTGACAGATATGAGGAGCTCAAGGACTATACCTCTCTCTCCTCCTGCCCTCCAAACACTGACACACAGACAGACCGTGTCCTGCTGGGACCACATGTTACTGGTGTCTGGAGTCTGGTGTCTGAGTTGTGCATATTAAAACTCACACACACTCTGGGTCCATAATATTCCTAGCGCACCTTAGCACACCTTAGTCTCTCTGCTCTGCTTGTCCTTCACTGTGATTGCATCATCCACCCATCTTCGTTTCTCCTGAGAAAATGATATGAGCTATAAGCTGCTTAATAGGGAATAGAATAGTCATAGTCCATCGGGCGTGGCTAGCAAACCTCACATATGGTGAACAATCTGAGAAAAACCTCATCTCCATCAGTCACTGACAACAGACCTTTCACACAGCAGAGGTTGGAGCTTAATGATATGAGCGGTTGATGGATATTTGGGGAATGACACAGCAAAAAATACACTTTGTCTTCTATGAACCTAAGGTCTGCAGTATTATGCATTCAATCAAAACAGTAAAAGCACACACAAGATGCATTCAAATTAGCGTGTAATAAACAGTATGTACAACTCTCCTTGACTAGTGGGCCAATGAAACATTATCTCTGTATGTCCTTCACAGGTGAGGAGGACAGAAAAGTGAACGCTGTGGCATGAGAGACTCTGATGCTTCTTGGTAAAGCTAAGATAATCCTGATTATTCACTTTTGTCATCTCTCTGAGTGAGATTTATGAAGTGATAGTATGAGCTGACACAGTAGAGACATAGTAAAACTGGCAGGTGCATGTCTTTTTAAATCTGCAAAACTCTGCAGCATATTTGTTCTCAACTTTTACCCAAAGACAAAAACTGATACCAGATACTACCAAACATACACAAGTGGAACAGGGAATGTGTCATGACACAGGGAAAGAGAAAGTATGATTGGAGCAAGGTACCTTGATCCTTTCTGTCTCGAACAGAAAGTATAAAAAGCGGAGTTGCAAACCTTTAAATGGGACTACATTTAGGTCTCCGTTGAATTTAATATGATATGTTTGTACTTTATTGTAGTTTTGTATTCTCTTTTCAATTATGTAGCTCCAAATTGAATACATAGGAGTTGTACAGGCATATTTGAAACCCATTTATTTATATAAAAATGTATTTACAACTTTTTTTAATCATACTATGTCAACTGCCATCATAATCATTGTTATTGTCATGCCAGTTCTGCTGACACTTCAAATCTACCATCTAAGGTATAACCACTAAAACAACAAATAGCACTAAACGTCACACAAATTTAGGGCCATTTTATGCAAAGTCTTTTTACTGGTCTGAAGTTGTACTGTGAAAATCCTTTTATGAAAATGCACAGTCTGATAAATTGCCTTAAAGGTGTCACTCGAGTCAGTGTCCTTTGGCGGAAAAGACGACGAGTTTGAAAATTTAAAAAAAATTGTTGGTGTGGTGTGGTGAAAGAAATGAGCTTACCAGACCTCTGTAGCCGCTCCTCATCTCTGCTTGAAGCTAGAGGCTCAGGGCTACATTAGTCGCTATGAGAATAACACACCTGTGTGTTTGACAGCATGATAGGAATGCAATGCTATCTCTGTGAAGTAATCTTTACAACAATTTGTGACTTGTAAAATACTACAGAGGGTGATGTATCAGTAGAACTGGATTAATACTGAAGCAGTGTAATATTTTATCAACTGTAACTCTTGCTCTTGTGCTAGAAAATATAAGTATACTTCAGTGAATCAGACAAGGAAAAGATTCACTGAAAGACATTTATTTTAAGCTCAACTCTTCTCACCCAAACAATAATGATCAATGTAAGAGCATCGACCGAACTGACGTGAAGAAAAGCGCCTGTCAATGAAATGCCCATTTGTAAAGTTATGCCCTGCAGTCACCCCCACCAGGCTTGTTATTAATAGAGCAGGACAGTCTTATCTCCTTCTTTCTCCTTTCTTTGCACACTCCACAGGGACTCCTCTCCAAGTGAAAGCTTTACTTAATTATTGATGAGGTGTTTTAAATAAGTCATCAGGACGAGGCTGGGTTTTAACCCTTTGTCTGACAGCACGGTAGAGGTGGTTAAGTGCCAACTGGGACAGGGAAAAGACTCCATTAGCAAAAATAACAGTTTTGACTCATTAGCACAGCATGCTGTAGGGGCAGGCGAGGGTGGGGGGTCAGACTGTCAGTCAGTGGACCCTTTTAGCCAATATTCTGCATGTGTCTGTCCCATGAACTTGTTTGGGGTCTTTTAAAAGACAAAAACCTTTTATCATGTAAGAATAGTGACAACAGTGAGATTTGTAATCTGTGGTACAAAGCTCATAGCTGCATAGCTGACATGTAGCTGGAATTAGAGATAAGGTACAGTGAAAATATTTTAAAAGATAAAAATGGCAGTTTCTACCTAATGTGTGCATCTTGGTTGATCTCATCCAGGGAAAGAGAGAACCACAGATCAATTTAATGACTGAAGCTTGATTGCTGGACAAATTTAGAATTTGAACTATTTTTAAAATAATAATAAATCATTAGCACAAGAAACATCCAATATTGTTTGTTTCTTTATTTTCTTATGAATTCACAGCATCTCAGGGACATATGACCCAGTTATGATAAAAGTTGAATAAATAAATAATGCACATTCTCTCCACCCAGTCCTCATTCCTTCTTTTAATTAGCATGGGTTTTCAAAATGGAATGTGGGTATAATTACAGTTAAAAACAAGACGGTATACTGTATTTGTTATCGGAAAGAAATAGGGTACATTATTTCTGGAGTGGACAAATGATGGTGCATTGTTTATTAATCTTTCTCACTCTGACTGAAGTATGTTTTCAATGCCCAGTAAGGATTATCCACAGTCTACTCACATAATGTACTTGGACGGCCTCTGAGAAAAGACACAATTACTGCCTGACAGGTATGATGACAGTTCTGTAATGTCACATATCAACTAGGGAGAAGCTCATCTGTTTATGACCAACATTGCGACACTGATGGGGGACAATATCACCAAGACAAGCCTGAAGACACATCTCACTATTCCAATGAATATGTTTATCCCAAAATGTCACAAAGCAAATTCTGAATTTTTTAATTCTCTTCTCTTCACTCCAAAAGAGATTTTACTTCAGAGACTTCCCTTCCACATCAATAAACAAAAACACTCAAGACATTTCAGCGCATTCCTTCTCAACATCAATGAGTTCAAAATACCACAGATCACCACCTCAATCTATATTCAAATCATGGCATTTCCCCTGTGTGGATATTTCTGCAGAACTCTCGAGTCAAGCAGAGCAGCAGGATAAGTGATGACTGTCACTGCTAGCATGCGTGGTTAACCATCACTGCTCTTTCAGGTGTCAGATTTGATTTTCCACTTGCTGATTATCTTGATTTTTGAGACCTGTTTCACATATCCATTCATTGTCTGCTGTCATATGTCTTCTTGATGTGCACTGGTGCACAGAGTCCCAGCCCAGGTGCAGAACAATACAGTTTGCCTGATGGGAACATCATGTTGAGCAAAGGCCACTGCTTGTGTCAGGGGTGTCCAACAGTTATACACAAGAATAGAATATGCCGGTTGATGTTTGCGAGTATTTCATTAGGAAAGTGTGTTTTATGAAATATTAGGTGGGTGACTGTAAACTGAGTGAAATGATTTGGATAGATCACATCATCAATATGTTTTATTATTTGGGCACCAAGTTGGTTGGTTCAATTTTAATTTTTTCACAGAGCGTATAT
>JBBPCS010001472.1:0-15028 GCA_037974645.1 Hollardia meadi
CTATATTTAAAGATGATGGCTCCTACAGCAACTACTATTTTTAACATTCCTATAGCTTTTGCTGTTGCAGTTGCTTTTTGGAACCGTTTTCATTGGAACCTCTAGAAAATCCAAAATGCCTTCCTTTAAGAAGCAGTTTCTCCACATCTCCACTCCCTCTAACAGATACTGTTGCATGTCAACAGATAGATCAAACCCTCTTCTCCATCCTACACAATTCAACCTCCTTTTATTTGAATTTTATGGTCACACTGGTCTCCCCTTCGCAGGAGATGTTCAGAAATGTTCAGAATTTCAGGAATATCTCGTCTCTAAATTGAACTAAATGTACAGACTTGCAATGTTGCATTGTCGTGCGACAAACGGGGCTATCCTGGGCTGTTCCGAGAGAGCAAGAAACATGGATGTTCTTGCAGTCACCTGACTCATTTTCCTCTGGGTCAGGGTGATCCTGGCTGATTGATTGGTTTTAATCTAATCCTCAGAAAAATAAGACTGTATAGGAGCTGGTATGAATCACCTGGCTGCCACAGCCCGGGGCTGCATATGCAAATGAGTACCCATCTCCTTTAACCAGCTCCGATAATGAGCAGGGAAATCGAGACAAAGACAGTTCACTATACATTAGGCGCTCGCATGCACGCACGCACGCACGCGTCTCCAAGGGATACCGTCACATATGAGAGAGAGAAGGAAAACAGCATGTGAGAAAGATGTGTACCAATATACAGTATGTGTGCATTCCACAACATTTACCTTGTTAAAACAGTAACTAATTATCAGATTCTCTCTGTGTAAGAGGTTTTAACTCTGGTGCCAGAGGGAACTGCAGAGACTTCATCAGGTGATTTCAGTGATTTTACTGATGGAACTCATCATGAAATCACCTCATATTCTCTTTGGTGTGAAAAATGACATATGAAAACCTGAATATAATAGTATGAGACCTTGCTTCACTGTGTTTGCCTTCACCACAGGAACTGACAAACGAGCTAAGCGGGACATGTAGTCAAAACATTTTGGATGACTTTATTATGCATCATTCTGCCCCATGCTTTCAGTAATTTAGTTCACAATATTTTTCTGTGAAATAACATTTCAGTTTTTATTCGACTTTTAGACAGTTTTTGATGAAATGTATAGCTGTGTTGTTGTATTCCTTCCGAGAACTGCAATATAATGCTTACTTAAAAAACCATATTAGTGCTAACCTTTAGTGATTCTTGTATTTTTGTATCAGTGGTGTGTACTTTTGGCTTATTGCATGCTGATCACTTATTAATTTATTGATCAGTGTAGGCCTCTTTTTCATAAGGAAACTATGATTTTACTTTACTTTAAATAAATGTGTTTGTTGTATATTTTCTTACCCATCTCAGACCTGTATTGGGGACATATCATATAAATGCTAAATATTAGTTTCATCTTTTTCTCACTCTTTTTACAGAAAAAAATTCTCATAATCACATAAAATGTGCGCATGATCTATTATCGCGTCAGCAGAGAGACTTGTGACAAAAGCTGTGAAGGTATTTTTCAGTGTCAAGTGGAGTTATAAAAAAATAATTCTCACCTTGCCACCAAATCCTCTCCAAACTGAAGAGTTTATTAAATAGTGTCCCTCCCTGTAGGTGTTTTCCAATGTTTAATCTGTGATCATAATTTTCTTTGAAGTTCCGCTTTCTCTTGATATCCAAACTGTTGCCCTCTCATGTATTTCAAAGGACTCTGTGACTCCCCGTATGAATATAAGGTACTTCGTTATCACTTCCTCTTTTGTTAACATGATGCATTGCTGGAAAATATGAGGTAATTTATACATACTTCACCCAAATATATAGAGAATATGCTTGCAAACAGTGTCACTATTGCAAAAATGTGCACAAACCATATGCATAGAACCTCTTTAACTTTAATTAAAACCTCTTACTATTCCTGTAAATCCCTGTAAAATTTGCCAAAAACACCTATCCCAGTCACAACTAAAGTAAACTGAAAGCTGCTCTTAAATGACTAGGAGTACATGCATGATTTGTGCTTGTGAAAGGTAACACTCTATAAAGTTTCTTCCTCAACAGTCAGAATCACTGTAAGTGCCGCTAGCATTGAGTAATGGGAGTTTTAACATGCCTAGTACAAGGTTTTTATTTTTATTTTTGCAAAATGACCTATATCTGGAATTTATGTTGATGTATTGTAGGTGGTGTTGTTTTCAAGGTGTGTGGAGACTGAGTAGAGGGCAGCGGAGATCCTCTGCAGTCTCCTGTGAGAGTCATATGTTACAAAGGCCCAGCAGCTTTTCTCATATTCACTCTCAACAGGATTTTTCTCACATCAGCTCTGGATACTGACAGTGACTGGTCCTCTGGAGGTGGAGTATCAAATCAAATCAAATCAAATCAAATTTTATTTATATAGAGCCGATTCACAACAAAGTTATCTCATGACACTTAACATGGAGAGTAAGTCTAGACCACACTCTTTATTATTAGTTATTAATTATTAATATACAGAGACCCAACATTTCCCCCATGAGCAAGCACTTGGCGACAGTGGCGAGGAAAAACTGCCTTTAGTAGTTTGTACAGCCGACTCTTTGTTGAGGAGATCAAAGTGAGCATCCCAAAAAACAATCCCTCTGACAAAACATGCAGAGTTTTCAAGAGAAATACGCAGATAGAAGCACATGAATGAGCGTGGGGGGGGCTAACAGATAATTAGATTAGTTATAGTCATAATTACAATACGTTCTCTTTCAAATCAAACACCCCAAGATATGAGTGTTCTTGTTCTTTTAACTGCATTTATAGCCCTTTTTTTAAAACTCAAACATAGCATAACTATGTCACGTGATCTGCTACTTCAGTACACTTTAACTACAAAATTACTGGGACCACAATGGAAAACTGCTTTTGACCATTTAATATCCAGGAATTCACATTATAGACATCACCACTGATCCCTGTAACAAATTGGCCACGTTTTCGCAAATTGAACATACGTGACGCAGCCATATACCAGGTTTTGACCTAGTCTTGGTACTTTTAGAAAAACAAAAATACAAGAGCCAAAATCTAAGGACGGGATTAACCTGTATGTTTATCTGCTGCAAACATTTGAATGTCTGCCAAACTGGCTTCCTACCTGCAATAGTAACCTAGTGTTATTTCAAAGACAAGGTACATGTCATTAGGTAACTATGTTATTTCATGGGGTTACAGGTTACTTTAGGAAAATACCAGTTTGAGACTGGGCCTGAGGGAGCATTATCATTAGCTTATGTTAGCTTCAGCATTTTACAGTCGTCACTTCAGCAGACAATGAGACGCCTGCTTTTCATTACTCCTGTTGAAGACCCTTTATTATTCAAAAATTAAATCTTCCACAGCTAATATTGTTCAGTGTGAGAAAGCAGAAAGTTTGACAGCCGTAGCAATGGTAACTATGGGGGGCGGGGCTTAGTGATTTGTCATTTTAGAAAAAAGAAGTTTATTATTATTGGTCATGTTTGTATTGGAACCTAGGTTATTGTCATAGGTTGCTATAAGCTTCCATAAAATATGACATAAACCGAGCTCTTTCCATGTTACATATAATACACATCAGTCTGAAATATATTCTATATTTCTTATCCACTTAATGATGACTGCAGCCTTATCTGACAGCTAAAACGTAAAGAAACTACTCACCACTAACCACAATTATTAGCAGACCAAAGAAGGTCCCATCTTTGGAAGTTACATTTCACTGAGCAGTAATCCATATTTCCTCTCACCAGGGAAATAAAATAAAGAAACCGCAAATAGATTAACTGTCCCATCTTAATCAAAACTCGCTCCTGGCTTCAATGTTTTAATTATATGACAAGCAAGTGTTCTATTTCCTCCCTGTGCCCTTTTCTCATCTCAGCCTGCATGTCTGCTGTCTGATTGAATGCCATGTATATCCCTATAGTCTATCATGGAGTTAACATCCATCCACTTATCCTCTTGTCTGTGTCTGTCTGGTAGCGGCTGGGATTAAAATGTGCTCTCCTGCAGGATACAGAGGCAGACGAGACTGAACTGTCTAAATACAGGTCAGTTGTTCCTCACTGCCGCCTCAGAGCAGACTCAACATTTATGATCATCACAGTCACACTTACTCTCTCAACGCTAATCCATCTTCCTGGACAAAGAACCAGCCAGTGAACAACCAGTTGGTAAAAGCATCACTAAATCAATAAGTTTCACAGACCATTACCTGTTCCTAATGGTTCTACCAAATATGGCACTTTCCGTCCAGGCCCTGCTCTCTATGTTATGCAACTTCGCTCTTAATAATTTATGACCAATCAGCACTTAAGTTTTTTGTCTATTAAAATGTTGCATTTAAATTGGAGAATAAGTGATCCTTTTACAATGTACTTGACAAATTATCCTCTATTGTGTTGCAACTGCAAACAACTGAAAATCAACCTGAGGATTGCAGTGTAAAGAAATAAATCAAAAAAATCTGAATATATTGAAGTTGTGAGCATTTTTTTATTATGTGCCTGAGAATTCATTGCCAATGACTGCTTCGCTGTAATTACTGTGCAAATGACAAAGAACTTCACTCAAGCACTAAAATATACAGGTTTCTGACTTGACTACTGTATGTGGTTACAGCCACTCAAGGTGTAGAATTTAGCTGGAATGACAAACAGAGCCTGGATAGTAAAAACCTTGACCACTTGAAATTACATTTATCCTTTTAGTATTCTTACAGCTGTGAGAAAATAAAAAACTGGTCAGCAGATATAAGGCTTTGTTATAATTTTTGAAGTTTCTTTGACCTCTCTGCCATCTGGTCTGTGAGTACACAGCATTCTTCCTCCAATAGAAATACCAATAAAAGGAAAGTAAGCTTGATTACTGCAGCTTGATTTACTGCATCACTTAACAAACTCTGACAGTATGAACATGGCCACGGAGAAACTGACATTAGTAAAGCAGAACAACTCAATACTGACACTGTATATAGTATTTCACCCTTTTATATTTGACGATTAACACTGAAAGGAACAATCTTCCACTCCCAGATGTGGCTTGAAAGACTTGACTTCTGAAAGCCGTTTTCAAAGATCAGTGAATTATCTTTCTTTCTCTTTCTTCTTTTAATGTCTCATCTCTTCACTCAGTGTTTGTTTTCAGCTCAGTGGCTCTTCTGGCTGATGGCCAGAAAAAAACAGGAGATGATGGAATTTCTCACTCTCAAGAGGCCAATAGTCTCACAGAGAGGAGCAAAACCACAAGCAAATATCAAGAGGTCTGAATGGAGAACAACCCGGACAAAGGTGGTATTTTCACCTCGCTCTGTTCTGTGTTTTCAGAGATGCGCTCTTTGTGTGAGGCATGGATAAAACTTAGTGCTGAGGAATGGATGTGCTCTGGCAAAATGCTCTTCCTTCATATTTGTTGTTATTCCTGAGGACTATTGGCCAAATTTAGATGTGAAGTGGCACATTGATAATTCCTGCAACAATTAGCAGCTGGATTTAATTAGAGAAAAATGATCCATATTAACAGTGCACATCAGATGTTGGTGTCATTCACACTACAATATTTACACTACTGTTCATCAGCCATACATGCAGGAATCCATAACAGAAGGAAAAGAAATATATTCTCCTGTTACCTCACAGTTCATGAACATCAGCCTCTCCCAAAACTTCAAGATAGTTGAGAAGCTAACGCTCATTTGTTTCAACTATAGCAACGCACCATCCTGCCATTATTTTATCTCCACAAGGTTCATTACTTTTTCCACCGGCACATAAAACTCAGCTGGACACTGAAGGCCCTGCAGAGTTCTCTAGGAGACGTGAGAAGGTATTCTAAGAAATTCTGAAAATCACCAACTTAAATAGAAGCAGGCACAGCAGGATGAAAAAACACAAAGGCGAATTACTACACTTTATCACAGCCAACGGGATTCAGTGGATGTAAACAAAGGATGATTTATATGAGAGAATGAGACGATCTGAGGCTGACTTAAATTCAAAGACAAAGTGGCAGGATGGGAGGGTGGTTAGAGTTTAGAGCTTTACAAAAACTTAACAATTTGCCTCTCATTCACCCATTCCATCACACGCTCACACACCGAGCGAGCTCCCATGCAAGGTGCTGTTCTGACCATCGGGAGTGATGTAGGATTCAGTGTTTTGCCCAGGAGACTTTGACAGGAGGTGCTGGGGCTCAAACCTCCAACCCTGTCTTTAGTGGACAAACCACCTGGCTACATCTTCTGAGCCTCTGCAAGAAATTTGATCATGCTTACCTGAAAGTTAATGACTGTACAAAAGTGAAAATAAAATAATGTATAAATTCCACATGAAAAGCTCCTAGGCCACTATCTACTTTCATTAAACTGTGAAAACATACTCAGAGTTTGCTCCATTGGACTGGAGTCCAATGCTACATTGATGCTACATTGCCAAAAGGTAACCAATGAACTACTGTAGCTTGTATAAGTGAGTGGGCACTTCAAAAGTCAATAACACATCTATCATTAAAAAAAAGGCAGGAACAACATATTTGAACCCAAAACGTGCTTAAATTGACAATAATTCAAAGCAGCAATTGTTTCGTTTTAACAGTCTGGCTGTGATCACAGATGTACGTAATGTTTACAGGTTTGATTGAAAGCAACTAGTTCATGATGTGTCCGTACTATTCAAAAGTCATGTCTAACGCAGGAAATCATCATTCGAAGAAGATGATGAGGCAGCTTGAGGGAAAATACAAACACTTGAAAATTAACTATTCATCACAGATTGATAAGACCTTAAAGACCGTCCAAAGGCGGAATTCTCCTTTAAACGTCCCTGACTGTCATTTTAAAGATACTACAGATTCTCACACAGAAAAAGCTGTTTTCTTGCCAGCAGTAAGAATCAGTGACAGCACACCTCCCCCTCTGGGGAGAGACATGAGATATGGCTGAGGAGTGGTAGTGAATAATGAAAGGAAGACAGAACAAGAAGACAGTTCACTCAGCCCTGTACTCACAGTGACAGCCTCCAACTAGCATGGACCCTACGGCAAGATGAAGAAAGACCCTGGCCCCCTAGCTCTGGGTGTAAGCCACTTCATCACAATCGGCTCAGTATGGAACACACTCATCCATACACACACAGACGTATGGATACACTCACACATCTATTTATAGGTGAGATGATTTCTCACCCTGGTCCCCAGGAACACAAAAAGGAAAATTATTACAAAAGCCGGGCGACTCATGGTGACAATTGGTGACAGTCCCCCGAGTTCTCTCTCTTCCCTGGTCTATTTAGTCCCACTGCTCTATTACAGCCACATAGCCCACTCTCTTCACACCCACCATAACCTCCTCCTCCCCTTTCTATCTGTGGAAAGAGACAAAAACTCTACTTCACACCTCTGTAGAGGTGTCCAATTCAGAGTGTCTCTTATGGTCAAAGAGTATTTTCATTCTGCCTGCCGGGGGGCTATTTTTTTGCATCCGTCTCAGCAAGCCCAGGCCTCCTTCTCGCTTCCATGCCCTGGTGGAAGTGTGCAAGGATGGCTATGGGTGGATGTAGTTCTGGAAGTTCTGGAAATCGAAAATGGCATTGCTATAAAGGCTGTGGAGCTGGAAGAGCAGAAGGCAGGGCAATGGGTTTGTTGTAACCTCTACATGCACCCGTACAATCAATAAGCAGAAACACTGGATGAGCTACAAGTATAGCGACTCTGTGAGCAGCTGCTGTGGTCTCCAGAGCTCCTCAGCAATTGATCTGGTGAACTGGCAGGAGGTGAGAGCCAATAAGGCAAGCTGGTCTCCCAACACACACACACACACAGACACACACACACACACCTTTCCCTTCATCACCTTGGAGCTTTTGGACGCAAGAAGATAAAAAAAACAAAAAAACAGGACAATTAACTGTGAATATACTGTGAACACTCTGTTCCACTGCACTATATGTGGTTCACAAATCACTGCTGACAAAGTCATACTGTCAACATGTGTACTCAAATCCTACTTTTACATCCACACAACAACAACAACAACAACCCAGGTTCAAAACTTATACTGATTATATCAAGTAATCAGATTTATGCAATGCCTCTGAACACATTTTTAGACACAATGGCTGCATGGCTCCATGAATGGCAATGAGTATCTGTCAGATGGTTGGTTCACCACTTTTGTCCAGATTGAAATATCTCAAAACTATTAAATGTATTTCCATGAAATTCTGATATTCATGTTTCCTAGAAGGTGAATCCTACTGACTTTTCATCTAGCACCAACATGAGGTTGACATTTCTGTTGTTATTGAAACGCCTTCACAACTATATGAATAGATTCCCATGAAATTTGGGACGGAAATACTGTATATGGTACCAAGAGAATGAAGCCCACTGACTTCTCTGACAAAGCTAGTGAAATATCTCGACATCATCTGGATGTGTTGACACAAAACCTTTACGCATTAATGGCTCCCAGACGATATACGCATCTTAATGACTGATCCCATGACTTTTTCTGTAACGGCGACCATGAGGGTGACATTTGTGGTTTTGAGTGAAATGTCTCAACATCTATTGGAAGAATTGAAATAACTTTGGTGACCACTTAACTTTTCATATAGCACCATTATCAGTTTTAAATTTCAATTAGATTCCCATCAGCCTTGGCTATAATTTATGTTTAATGCTTATTAGCAAAACTTAGCATGCTAACATGCTATAAGATAAGATGGTAAACATTATGCCTGCTAAGCATCAGCATGTCGTCATTGTCAACACGCCCAGATTAACACTGAGTTCCACAACACCACTGTGCCCAAGTACAACCTCACAAAGCCTTGAATATGTTAAGTGTATCAGTGACATATGACGCTGCAACATGAAGGGTCTTTTCTTCTTTTTCATTTGGAACATTTGGCTTCCCGTGCATATGTGTCTGTATTTTACAAACAGTCAGTCAGTTTATTTATTCATTTGTTTCAGTTTCAGTCAAATTTTGAATTAGGTTATTTTGGGTGCAGCGAAACATTGCTAAATAAGTTTTCCTTTCATTACACCACATTGCCATCAGAGTAATGCTTTCCCTGTCTGAAGTTTTTGTCCTGAAATATGAATCAGTCCGAGTCCGACTTAAGAATTTACTTGTAAAAATGAGGCTGTTTTAACCGGGTTTCTCTTTATCCCCTACCGAGTTTACAGAAATATAGGTTCTCATTTACATGGTGTTTAGGAAAAACAGCATGACCAGTTTACTTGAGTGCATAAAAACACATAGCTCCTCTAGAGCTCTAAATTCAGCCTTCAAGGAGGAAACTTAATATGCCTTTATGGCCTAAAGTAAACACACAAATAAAAGCAAACAGTACCTTTACAGAAGCAGTGAGAATTTCCACTGAAAACTGATTCAACAGAAAGCACGAGGCCATTAAGAAAAACCATTGGAGAGGTTTGCAGTCAATTAGTCTTGGCCATTAAAGCTTCAAAATTCAGTGAACCATTGCATGGAAAGGAGGATATGGGAATGAATATGAAAAGTGATTCATTTTAAAGAGGCAGACAGATCCCCTCCTCTAATTGAGATCTTAATCTGAGAGTCTAATGTTCGAGATATTCACATCTCTGTTCTAATGAGATACAATTAGGAGGAGGGGATGTGTACAGTGGCTGAGAGGGACTTGACTATCTATTTGTTTCTGCTGCAGGCCTCTCATGTATAGAGCCTCTCGAATATATGCCATATAATAAGTCTCTGAAATGAAATGAAATGTATACACACTTTTCATTTCTTGGCACTAGCAGACCTGGAGGCATTTAGTGGGACAGAGAAATTATTAGTGAATCATTTCTGACCTGTCAAGTGAAGAGGGCTTTATTTTATGGAAGTGGCATTTTGTTAAGAGCTTCAGCTGTATAATGAAGCTCACAAAAACACAAAACCAGGGGTAGATCATTAGAGTCGTTTCTCTCCCTGTGGCTTCCTTACAGACACATGCACTGCCAATCCAATTTGATACATGCATCTTGTCCAGACATAATTAAAAGTTAAGGCAGTGGCAGAAAAAAAGTATTGTGTCCAATAATAGAAAAATGTGTGATTAATATAGCAGCGATGTGATTAATGTGGCAGTAATAAGCTCTGTCTAGTATTTTGCAAGATTTAGCCAAAGAATGAAATGACAGACAGGGCAAATTGAAGCAATGAACTCCGAGATAAATAAAAGACCTGCACAGAATAAGAAAAGAGCTAATAGGAGATGAAAATCATTCCTTCAACACATCAAAATACATAATCAACAGAGAGAAACAGAATTATGTTGTTCAGGCTTCACTTCATTTATTGTCCTTCACGAAGTCCCAGCCAGCCTGGCCTTGTAGCCCTAGAAATAAGCCATCAGGCATTCTACCACCTCTCTATGAATAAACCATGGGTACCCATCCTTGGCATTCACAGAGGAAGAGGGCATACACCAGCTCAAAGCACACATGTGGCTATAGTTCACATGCTGACTTAAATGCAACTGACATTAATACAACAAAAAAGGACTTATTAGCCTCCTGGATGGTAATTTTTCTCTTAATTTGCATTAAAATAAAAAAGCCATACTTAATTAGTGCAATGTTTCTTTTAGCAGCACCATTACATTAAACAGAAATTTCTGGATGTCTTGTGCATTATTTCATGCCCACACACATTTCTCCATGATACAACCTGACATACAGTATTTGTATCTTTGGTAACCTCGGCTCCTTAAGCATAATTTAAAGTAAAATTCTGTGGGCTCGAACAAGACAGCATGCTTTTCTAAAAAAGCCTTACCATACAGCCTGGTAACTGGTAGAACTAATTGTCACAAGTCTTCTTCTGAGACAGTAAAGGTCCGGTCTTCCTGCTTTTACAATCTCACCTCCACTCTCTTGGTGGGTAGGTGGATGATTGAAAAATCCCAGAGCAGAACACTAAGACCTTAAAATCCACCTTGTGCTTTGGAGCTCAACATGGCATTTCCTTAATTAGAAAGCCTATAGAACTGAATTAAGGGCTGAGAAGGAGAACTTAATCTTAAATCAAAAATTTGCAATGGGAGTTGTAATAAAAGAACCTCACAATAGCCAATTCATAGTTAGTGCATGAAAATCTGTTCCTGTCCTTTATCCAAGAAGTGAAACAAAATATTCTGATGTGTGCCTGGTGTGTAGATCACCAACACTTTTATTTAATAATACAGTTTCTTCTTGTCAGAGTTCAGAAATAAAATTTTGTTCTAATGTTATCACAAAATAGTTAATGATTAATTAGCTACTGGCAAATATGTTACCAGCTTCTGTAACCCCTTCCATGATGAATCTATCCAAACTTGTTTAAACAAAATTAAGTCATGCTAGCTGCTCTGTGGAGTTTTGCTTCACAGCGATGCTATAAGCTAAATGCTAACGTCTGCAAACTAACATGCTGAAGTTTAGCAGGTATAATGTTTACCTCTTTAACAGTCTCAGTTTAATGTGTTGTCAACATCACATGCTAACATTTACTGACACTAGAACAAAGTGATGGATGGATAATTGAGATGTGATCAATGTTGGAGATATTTGGTCATAAAGAGGAGAATTAGACAAATTAAATTTTTAACCTAATGGTGGCACTAGATGAATTTAAGACCTAATTTCATGGCACACCGTCCAATGGATGCTGGGACATTTCAATAAAACCCAAAAATGTCAACGTCATGGTAGCACTAAAGAAGAAAAGTGTCGAAAGAATGACCGACTGATAGACGTTGCTGCTAGTATAGCTTAAAATAAAAAGAGTAAAGGGTGCATAAACAAGCCCACAAAGACGTAAATATGACTTACAGAAGATTTCATTAAATACTGAAGATTGTATTTTAAGACCTACATCAGCAGAAAGATTACAAATAAAAAGATTTTTAATTAAACTCTGCCCTGCACAGTTGGGCAAGGCTGAAGTCTGAATGCCAAGCTACAAACTTTTGCTGATAATTCCCCGCTGTGCATGCATGTTTCAACTCTGAATATGAGCCAATGTGACACCCATCAGAATACATAGTCATCAAGGGAATAGTATTGCCAATATCTAATTATGGCACAGCACAATGGCTATGGAGTTCAATTCTGTTTGAGTCTTTCAATTAACCCCCATGAACTACATGTAGGATCAAGAAGGCAAACAAACTTTACTTCCACAGAGAAAAGAAAACAGGAAACTGGAACTGATCTTCCGACTAATGGCATGTTTTTAAGAGGTACCAAAGATAACAATTTGTTTCAGCTCCACGCCTCCATCCCTGAAAACCAGGGAAAAACACTGGGAGGGACGATCCGGTGTCAGCTACAAAACAGAGGCTGTTGGGTCTGCGTAAAAGTCGCAATAGCCCTGCTGCTGTCCACGGGGCAAGAGCCATGTTTAAACCAACGGCCACCCTCTATTACAGCTCTATCAGAACGGCAGCCTAATGGTTACAATTAACAATCCCTTCTGCTGACAGAGCTCCTATCTGAATGTTCTCCTCTCTGGCTGATCCTGCTCTAATGACTGTGTTTTATGGGTGCAGTTAAAGAGCAAACCGGACCAAAAGATGGAGCAGGACTGTGAAGAATACGGGAAGAACAGATTTAGAGAAAAAAATTAGAACATGAGATAGAAGTTGAGGATAAATCTAACATTTCAATGAGCCGTGGGAAAAATACCAGAGAGATGTGACTCTTAGCGATAGTATGCAGTAGGTATTATATCACTAGTACATTATTTGTAGTGTTTTGTAGGTTTGCTGCAATGATCAACTCATTTTTATGGCTTAAACCAGCTCTTCACAATGAAGGCACTTTGCACAGTAAAAACAACTATTTTAACAAGAGCCATATTTGATACACTGCCTACTTTTTAATGTCTTCTATGGCAAAACAATGCTTAGACATACAATAGACACCAGAAAATGTTCATGTCTTTCCATGGATGAGTAAAATTAGGTTTGCTGTTGCTGTTTGAGTAAGTGAACCCCAGAGAACAGGGAATCCCGGAAGAGCTGAGAAAAAGTGAGATAAACACCAACTTTACAGAATGTTGTTTGCTTCTCTCTTTTTAGCCAACAATTTTGCTCAAATCCTCTCAATCAAAACATGATCTGTGGAAGAGAAACAGCTCCGTCTTCAGTCAAGTTTTCGAGGCAAAGTTGTTTTAACTTCTAATGAAAAAAATTATTCTTTTGTAATAAGGTAGGTATATATTTTTAGTTGTTATCGGGTTGCCATTGCTTGACTTTGATGCTACTGCTTCAGTTATTTAGGTACTATGCAGAACGCTTGCACAGTTATTGGCACTCAGATGCAGACTGGCCATCTGGAAGAGTGGGAGTTTTCCTGGTGTGCCGTTGGACCAGTGGGCTGGTGATGAGTCTAGCAACACTTATATAAAAATTAAGGTGAAAAGCGTCTCATGGTGTTTGATCCTTCATTAGCCGACCGACTGGCTCCATACAGATGTGAGTCTGGCAGCGTTTAAATCCACATCTCAAGAGTCCATCTCTCTTCTACTGCCAGTTGGTACATTCTGCCTCTAAAAACATCCAACTAACAGTGACATAACAAATTCAATACATTTAATTTAAAACATAAAAACATGAGGACGATAGCATCCCAGCCTTTTGTCATTCCTCTACTTGTACTTTTCAAACTCTTTTCTTTGAAAAACATATCACCAGAGAACACTTAGGTCTGACCCAACTGTCTTCCCAAAGCCCGTTCAATATGGCCACACCTCACTGAGTCTAAATTACTATTTAAATAGCTAAGAAAATTCTCATCAAAGCTCTGTGTTAGAGCAAAACCCCACCATTAGCATGTCTATTTCACTGCTTTTCATCACTATTTCTACCCCTCAGTCCTCAGTGTTTCTCCAGCTGCTGTCAGTCCACCTCTGATAGGTACTCATTATGAGCTGTCCCTGGAACTTCTAATACTCCGTCATTCACTCTGAAAGTCCCTGAGCTTTTTCTCTATTTAAATACCTACTGGCTGTGTTGTTTTTTTCTAACAGACCCTGAACAGTGCAATGTAATATTCATACTGTCCTGCATATTGACCATAGTGGGTAAGCATACTTTTACTTTTACTTGAGTATAGTTTTGGAGAAAAAGCATTTATTTTATCCCGTTAAAAGGGAAGGGGGGTCAGCTGGTCTCAGGTCTGCTGGCACTCTGTTATCCTACCGCAGCCAGTCATGTGAAGCTGCAGAATGGCTGAAGCTACAGAAGAATGGCTTTCGAATAGCACGGGCAGCTAATATTCACAGACGGATTGACAGCGGTGATTGCTGTGGGCTGGGTGAAGTCAGGGGAAGGCTGGGTGACCTGGATGTGGGGGGGGGGCTCACACCTGATCTGCACTGTAATCATCAAAGCTTAAGGACACTCTAACATGTTGACACTCTTAGACATGGTCTATTATGAACATGCACACAATTTGCTGATTTATTTGACAAATCATTATTTAATATAGGAGACAACAAACAATGCAAAGAAAATATTTACGCGTTACTAAACTTATTGGTGTACATAATTAAGTATAATAATAACGTAATGTATAATACTATAATGTAATATAGTTGTGGTGTATATATGGCAGGTTAGCTACTGTAATCAGAAGATGATGACTTGTCATTTCATCACTAATAAATACATATACAGGTGCATCTCAAAAAATTTGAATATCATGGAAAAGTTCATTTTTTCCTGTAATTTAATTCAAAAAGTGAAACATTCATATATTCTAGATTCATTACACATAAAGTGAAATATTTCAAGCCTTTTTTCGTTTTACTTTTGATGATTACAGCTTACAGCTCATGAAAATCAAAAATCCAGTATCTCAAAATATGAGAATGTTACATAAGACCAATCAAAAAAAGGATTTATAATTCAGAAATGTCGACCTTCTGAAAAGTATGTTCATTTATGCACTCAATACTTGGTCGGGGCTCCTTTTGCACGAATTAC
>JBBPCS010001473.1:3970-15027 GCA_037974645.1 Hollardia meadi
TAAAGGAAATAAAACTGCATTCAAGAGAGAATGAGAAAATTATCTGATGATTTATGAGTATAATTACCTCAAAATTGATGGATCCAAAATGGATCCATTCCATGCTCCTGCTCTGCTCAACAATGCTTTGTACTATTAAATTACCTTAAACCACATTAAACATTTGCATCTAATACAGAAACTATTAAATACAAAATGTATTTTTGGGCAACTTTAGATGCTTATTCAAACCTTGTGGGATGCTTTGAATGCTTTGTGTTGATACGAGACTTGGCAAAGTGCATAAATTACTTTCATAAAGGTAATGTTTTCATTCAATTTACATAAAGACAGTTTAACCAAGCACCAAGCAAATAGCTATTGTCTTCTAAAAATGACCTACTGTATATGCACAAATTTTCTATTTAGTCTTTTATAAGAATTAGACATTGTTCATACTGTATCTGTTGACAGACTTGGCAAAAAAAAAGGTTGGTAGAGGGCACATTTTGTTCCAGCCTTGTTATGTGATTCACTGTGACAACACAGGAGTACTTTCAAATAAAACATCACCCACTTCAGCTGTACAATGACCACTAAATCTAGTTTATGGAATCCGCAGGCAGTTCCAGCAATATCACAGCTACAATCCAGAGAATAGACAGTCCTGCATGTTGTCAGGGGACACATCTGCAGAGAAGGTAGACAGCACATGTCACATGAATTAAACCCAGAGTCAACTCAGTGTGCTTTCTGCTCCTGCTGCTCACAAAACACACTTCATTCATCTCCATCACACCGTGTCTCTGCATCCACTGGGTGACAAGCTCACCTCCCTGACATGGGGAGACTCTCTTTCTCCCGATGCCTGTATGTTGGTGTGTGGAATATTACATTATGTATGAACACAGTGTATGGTCACTGCATATTTTTTTGTGTGAGAGTCAAAGTACTGAGAATTTGTGTATGTGAGTGTCTATTTGTGTGTCAGGATATAAACAGTTTTATATTTGTGTTTGGTTATTAGGTGTCATCAGTGAAGCACCGCTAGAGAGAACACCCATATTCTAATTTTCTGCACCAACATGATAATCACTAAAGTAGGCAATGTGTCTCCAAGACATTTTAAAAGAAATTAATGGGCAAGAGCAAATATATTTGGAGGATTCAACTCAGGTTTGATTGGCTGGCGGGAGCCGCTTGTCTCACCTACCATCCCGCCCGTAGCGATGATAAGACCGGTTCTTTCAAGTAACCCGGTTCGTCTCATTCACATGCCACCAGGGAATCCAGTCATGAACGACCCTCTCGGTTCTGCAGCGTTCAGGGTGTGCTTTAAGCGACAGGTCAGCTGCTGAACGAGAGCTCAGGGTCAGGGTCAGCATAGACCAATACAATCATTAACCTGGCTCTTTTGCAAAACTGTACATGCACCACACATCACTTCTGCTTGTCAATCAAGTTAACTCATCCTCTTTCAGGGCCTTTCCCAAACGACCCCCTATGTACACCCTCTCCCTACCCCCTTCCATCCATTTTTTTTATAAATAAAGCCCCAGGATGACAAAGCTAAAGACACTCGCCTTGTGGTTAAGGCTTGTTATTATGCTGTGTATCCATGCTTCATAAACATGTAATGCACTCTGTATGTCAGGAGGAACTTGTGCCATACATGTCTAAATGCAGCAGCCCATTTTATAAAAGCATCTTAAGGCTGAGATGATATTAGTTTAATTATAACTCTGTGGACTAAGATCGTTATCTGGGAACCATGATTGACAAAAGTTTGTGCCGCGCCATCCAATTTTCAATCAATTAGTGAAAATTTTACGTGCTGGTAACATTAGATAATGAGTCAGGGGATCAACAAAGTCATTGGTTTCATCACTATTAATCCAATAATAAAGAACAGTCAGTTCTCATCCCCAGCTTGTCAGATATGGACATTTTATCACAGCCCCTAGCGTCTCGTCGAGATGCACAAGGTACCCTCTGGCATCAGGCAGAGACATACAAGGGTTTAATGTACCTGCAACGTAAAGCCATCCGCATCATTTTCAGAGGATTTGAACGGATGATGTTGTGCAACGTACTTTCCAAAGTGAGAAAGTGCCAAGAGGGGTGGAGGTCAAGGTTTAGTGGAGGGTCACACACGACTTTCATCCAGGAGACCAGAGTTTGCATCCCATTTAAAACCAAGCGTCACCAGTCATTTCCTAAACCTAACCACGTGGCTTTGTGCCTAAACTTAACCAAAGTAATGTAGACCTTGTGCATCAAGACGCGCGAGTCGCAAGCCTTTGTCTGAGACGCTAATGGGAAAGCTTAGTGTGTCGGCCACGGACGCCAAAGGGCCTGTTGTGCATCAGGAAAGGTTTAGTGTGTCAGCTGGCGACACCAAAGGGTACCTTGCGTGTCCGGATAAGATGCAAGGGCACATGACAAAACGTTGGTATATGTAACGATTATTTTGATCTTTCAACATTCAATTTATTTCGTTAACGGTTTGATTACATTGTGTTTCAATTTTGTGTCTCAACTTGGAGATGTGGTTTTGGCACCACAGTCAATAATAACAATTTTACTGTGGAAATAATCCATTTTACTTGTATAAATGTAGTCAAATTTAAAGTTGCACATTTGAATTTAAAGTTGTCTCTTATATTTGTTTAGTAACAACTGGTCCTATGCACACCTATGGTAAATGTATTGTTTTTTTCCTCTTAGAAGCTGGAGGGGCATGTCTGTATCTGTGTTTGATTGACAGCAGCTGATAGGGGGACAATAGACAAAGTGAAATGAGATGTGCTGTAGCCTTCATGTCATGTGCGGACAGTGTGTTGATATTGAAGAGCAACGACCATTTAACTGGACCCAGGTTACATTTGTACATCACAGCAGATCAGCTTATTAACTTAACCTACAAACTGATGTCAGCGTGCACTTTTCCCCATTGAATGTTTGTTTGGAGGCTCATTCAACAAGCTAAAGTTACAGGCAATGAAGTGTGTTCATGAATATAGATAAAAAGGACGCTTTAGCAGGGAAGCAAATGTAGGTTGTTCTTCAGAGTCTGTGTCTCAGTGTGAGTGTCTGCTCTGCTCTGTTACACAACACTGATGTTATTGCTTTATGCAAGATGTGATTGGCTGTATTGAAATAAGGTCTCCATATATGTAGATGGATACCTGATAGCAATCAAACAAATGCAAATCTAAGGGGCTCCATGATGAAACCAAAAAATAGAAATGTCTTTTTTCTCAAGAACACAGGACTAGTGATTTCAGAGCAGATATGTTGCTATAGCAGAAGAAAAAAAGCACAATTTAATTTCAGTTGGACTTTAAAAAGGCACATTTTTTTGAATATAGATGACTTCAAAAGTTAAAGTGTTTCCTGGTGCACAGTTAACAGTAATTAAGTCAAAGTTTTATACAGTAAAAAGAATCTCAAATTATAGAGTTTGCACCATATTAATTGATTTTTGCCATTTTGATTGACTGAAAGCAGTTTTGACCCTTTGTTAAACATACAGTAAACAACACATTTACAGATGCTTTATTAAATCTGAAAACAATGATCGCTTAAATGTACAGTGCATGTGTTTGTGCGTGTGTGTATTAGTGGTGTAGCTGAATGGAGAGTGCTGGAGGAGCGTTTATTAAAAGCAGCCAGAGGCACCCCAGAGTGTTCCTGAAGGACCAGCAGGGAAGCAGCTGTGGCCCCTGGCTCTTTTATCTAAAAGTGAAATGAAGTTATTTGACACACACAGACACACACACTCCACTTAAAGCGACATTTAGCCATGGTACGGGTTATTCTTATCCCCATGAACTCCCTATGGGGTTGAATAACCTCTTTGCAAACAGCCTACAGCCTCTGCTCTGCTTGCATATATTAGATTAGATACATGTTTGTGTGTGTGCAAGGGAGTGAGTGTGAGTGAGTTGGTTGGTTGGTTTAGAAATACTACCAAAACAACCCCATAAATACTCAGTCCCCCAAAGCAATGTTGTCACTTGGATAAAAGGCCAAGCTGGGATTCAACAGGGATTCAATTAGTCCTTAATCTCCAAAGTGTGATAGTGTGTTAGCCTTTCTGTAGAGGGCAGATGACACGAAGCGGACAGCGAGTACAGCAGCTTTGAGTTCCTTTCTCTTTGCACTGCCAAAAGAATCCAAACCAACTTGTAACTTCATTGCAGAGACTCTGCTTAAGCAAAGTTTGCTGCAGTGCAGTTTAAAATTCAACTGAAGCTGTTCTACATTGTAAATATGTATGTGAGTCCTGTATAATGCTATTCATATCAGTGATATCTGGGCCAAACACAAAGTTGGGGCAATTAGATGGCAGGAGAAACATCATTTATATGATCCAATGTGCATCACCATGTGTCATGGGATAGATGGGAATAATTTCCCAGCAGTCTGAGCTGTTCCTGACCTGCATTCTGCATTTGGGATGAACAACTTCATTGGCTCCACAGTTTTCCAATAGCTCAGGCTTCACTTTAGTCGTCTTTGAATATGTTGTTTGAGTTTACATGCTTCCCTCTGAGGAGAGTGCTGTGATAAAAAATTAAGCTTTGTTTATCTCAAAGCATTCACTTCAAAGAATAATACAGAGTTGAACTCAGATTGAACTCATAATTTAGAAAGCAGTGCGGATTGAGTTAACTGATGCCCATCAAATAAGAAAGCCATTGTGGCCTTAAGTAGTCTAATATGTAATAAGGACATGTACCCAAGTAGGGTAGAACAGGGTAACATGAGCTACTTTTTACATTTGGCAATTTTACTGTGAAATAGGAGTTTATTTGTGTCAAATAAAAGTTATTAAGTATACCTCAGGTTGTTGTGTAACCAATGAAATGAAAAGAAGTTGTCTAATAATTATGGTTTTAGAACAATTAAAAAAGTTAGTCCTATGGCACAAGTTACCTCAAGGTAGTGAGTAAAATGGTGATGGAGTATATTGTCGTGAATAGAAAAGCAACTCAAATGCAAGTTCTCTAAATCTTAAAAAAGAATTTTACCACTGGAAAGATGAGTCATGTTATAAAACATGGCTGTCTATGCTTTAGAAAGATATTATAATCTTTTTTGCAATTGGTGCTATATGACCAGAGAAAACAGAGACAAAGGGCTGTGATATTCACTATTGCTTAACAACCAGAATGCACTGTTCTGCAGCGGACCAATAAACGGTGAGACACCCCTCTCTTGATATGACAGAGGTAGAGAGGAGGCAGCTCTCCCTCTTGAACCAACTTCCAAATGTTCAAAATGCATCATCTGGGGCATTTTTTGTTATTACATTGTTCAGCTGCATATCCTACCAACATTGTAACTATGCAAAGCTGGTTGAAAATCTGCAAAGTTTCACTTAAAGTGAGTTACTGCTTGATTGTACTGAACAGGGCTGCGTTGCGGTCCGGCTGGGACACCGTGGCCAGGAGCCAGAGTCTCTATTTTAGACTAGACTATTTTAGACTAGACTCTAGTCTATTTTTGATGGACACCACGTCAAGCTGCACAGAGCAGATTTGAGTCAGGCAGGAAGTCAGAACCAGGGACAACATAGAGAGCACAGTCAATTTTCAAAATTAAACACCCCATGCAGACTCCCGATACATACTGTATATCACATCAAAAAAAACATTTACCTACGTAGCCTTCTCACCCATGGAAGAAGCACAGACATAAAGGAAAAATGACCAAATCAAAATATATTGAGCATGTCAACAAACCTGGGCAGGCAAAACGCCCATGGGGTCAAAGTCAGGACATGACGCAGCTGTGCCCAGTGGAATCAAGCTGGGTCCATGAAACTGGTCTGCAAGTTTCTTGTTGTGGCTGGAAAATTAAAACTCCATGTTCCAATCAAAAATCTGATGAGCTTTTGCTCGTCTGGCATAACCTGTTCTGTGAACTTCTCCTTTTCTTTTTTGTTGACATACCTCTTCAGTGTCATTCTCTCTCTCTCTTCTGGCCACAGACCTCTTTTAAGATCATCCAAAGAAGCTGAGCCTGTTTGTCTTTCTTTTGTACTGCTGTGCCATCCGATTCTTATCTGCAGAATGTCACAAACCAATATTGAAATATGCAGGTCACTCTGTACATACTGTATGTAGCCTATTTAAACTTTTGGAGGAGCCATTGAATTACTGCTGAATTACAACTGGCATGTTTTACCCCACAACCCCCATTTTGACCAAACTGTTTGATACAGTGGCTGAGATCCACAATTATGCTTAGTTTATGACCTAGTTATGTAGCTCGCAATGACCTAAATTATCATGTGATAATGTCCAAAACTCATCTATTTTAATTAAGATAAAATAGTGATAATTTTAGTAAAATGATGAATGCACTTGGCATTTCAAAAAATAATTGTTTTGCTCTGGTTTGCTTGCCACATTCTCCGTGTGCAACTTAGTACCTGGGCTGCTCCAACAATAAGCTTCAACTTTGGAGAAAAAGAAAAAAATCCACAAGTCTCTTCTTCATGAAATCAATTTCACTTTAGTTCACATCCCATAAATCCTTATGATCTGTTATTTTTATTCTGTGCGGCAGGCAAACAACAAACTGACCTCTTCTGGCTTGATGTCAAGCCACCATACTACAAATCTCCTGCTCTCTAATGTTTGATTAATCACAAGCAACAAGTAATGCAGGTTTAATTACAATATTGTACTGCACAGCACTTTTCCAGACTGTGAATATTACGCAAAAGCATTATGTTAATGTTACATTTTTTCAAAAGCCTTTTGTCAGAACTAGTTTCACATTAGTCTTCTGAACAACAACAAAAATAAATAATAATACATAATAACTGAAGGGGTTATCGCCAGCCACAAACAGCCCAAACATCAGCGCTGTCAGTTTCACTTTGCCACCACAGTAATGATGTGGTGATGTTGTCGCTGCAGCGCACACATAAAACAGCCAGCAGCCTGCAGACCAAACTATACCCAACAGAATACTAAGTAACCACCTCTGTTGCATCTCTCTCTCCCTCATTTCCTTCGCTATCTACATCCTGCTGCTTATAGCTTAATGCATCAGTCAAAATAATTCAATCGTATAAAATGGAAATTTAACACTGATTTTGTGATAAACTATGAACAGTGTTGACATAGATACTATCTTATGAAATTAAAGTGGTGTTGTCCTATATCTGCATAGATAATTACACACATATAAGAGAAAGACAAAATATCTTTTTGAAGTCTTTGGAGCAGCAAACCAAAAAGCTGTTACAAGAATGTGGTAGACAGCAGTAACATGTTGATGACAGTATGAAAACAATATGACAACGTGTGAAATAGATCGCTCTTATTGATGTGACAAACCTACAGAGAATTATCAACTGAATCTGCAGCTCCCCTCAGCTTTGCAGAGCTTTGTAGTGAGTTTCAGCTGTTGGCCCACAACTTTACTGTTTGGTCCACTCTCACTGCTATCACAGCCTTAGTTATAGATGCAGCATGCAGCTGTTTTTAGAGCAAAGCCTTAAAAACCCACTTTAAACTAACTGCTCAGCAGTAAACTCTTGACACACAGTTAGAGACTTGCTGATGGAGCCAAAGAGCCAGATATTTCCCTCAATAGTTAGTAGAGACCATAAAGACAAGCTAGATAAATATTCATCATTCACCTGAAACACGCTAAAAGAATGATAATAATGAATTCGTAAGTGCTGGAAGTGTAAATAAGCAACTGTTTGCTAGCAAGTTCAACATATCAACTTAAAGGTGATATGTCAATGCTGTGTTCACAACTGGTTTCCACTGCCCCAAGTGGCCAAAGAAATCTTTTATTGCATGTTTAAAGAGATCAGTGATATCGGAGCTGATGTGAGAGGTGGAGCGGTACCAACTATAGCCGGGCTTCTCTCTACACATAACACAGGTTCTGGAACCAAACTCCTGGGCGTTTGTGTTCCCGGCCTTCTTGGAGCCTGGTGGTGTCCTGGAAAGGATTCCATCCAGCTACTCTACAGTTCTGCTGCGAGACATCAATACTCACATGGATAATAATGGAAAAACCTGGAGGGGGTGAGAAACAGCTTGTGTGATCTGAACCTGAGCAGTGCTTTGTTATTGGATTGGCCATTACAAATACCATGTTCGAGCATATGGTTGTTCATAAGTGTACTTGGTACCATAACACCTTGTGCCAAGGGTCAATGATGATCTTTATGGTTGTATCACCTGTGGCAGTACAACAGACCTAGTACACCCAAACATCTAGTGAGGGTGAATTAGCAACATCTGGCTGAGACCCCCAGTTCATGAGGTCTTCAACTCACACGTTTAGAACAATTCCTGGAGGAGGTTGGGTATCTGAGTGGGCCATGTCCAAAGCCTCCATTGCAGAGATGGCTGGTAGGAGCTGTGATCAGAATGTCATTGATGCCTGTCATGTTGGCAACATAGGAACCAGCTGGATGATACCAGCGTTGAAGGAAGCCATCAAGCTCAAGAAGGAGGCTTTTCCAAGGCTTGGCTCAGGCTGTGTTCAGCCGGGGAGTAGAGCTGCTGACCCAAACTGAGGATAGTGTGGACAGATGAAAAGAGCACTTCGAGGAGCTCCTGAACCCAACCAACATATCCTCCCAGGAGGACAGAGAGTCTGAAGACTTGTGGGAAGCCCAACCCATATCCATGGCAGAGGTTTTGAGGTCGTCAAAAAGCTAGGGATGCAGAATATTGAAAAAAATGACATTGTGATATTTTGTTCTTTTCTACAATATATAGCAATATGAACAAATACAGGAATTTTCACTAGATGACTCGATATCTCTATTTGGAAAGAAAAAAGGATTCTAGAACTTTCTTGTGCGCAAAGCGGCGCACGTTACAGCGCAAGAATCACTCCTGTTTCCGACCAACGCAGTTGTCATTTTCAAGCCCAGTGCCCACGTTGTGTACATAGCAAATATACTTGTGCCCATTTGTGCCCCCATGGACGTGTTGGCCTTAAAATGAGGTGTGGTCAGGTGCATTGCTATCTTGAGGCAGGAGAAAATGATTGAGCCATTGACCAACAAATATCTGGTCTAAAGTCAATGGTGCAGTGTTTTTTCCTGCTATTTAAAGGGCACATTATGCAGATAGTAAGATGCACCTATATAGGCAGCTTCACAACTTGTGTACACTCTGCTTGTTACACAATGATGCCCGGAGTGAGAGGCTTAGAGAGGCTGCTATCAGTAATTTAAAAAAATGTCCATGCACACTGCAGTAATGTCACTGTAGCAAATATCGCGGGACATTTTAGCAGCAAAACTAAATTATAAACTTGGCAGGACAGAGGAAACTCTCCAGAGGAAACAGAATTAAACTTTAAGCTTTAGTCTAAACAATTTAACTGAAAAAGGGACTGTTTGTGAGAACTTTTGAATGTGTAGAAAAACACAGAACAGTAATTAACATTAGATCGTGACCGGTCCTGTCAGCGTGTTGGGAGATTTAAATCATCAATGAATTTAAGCTGCTGTGCATAAAAGTGCATGAGTCTCTTCATGCAACACAAATCATCTGTGCTTGTGTGATCACTGCAGGTAATGTAATTAATATTTTCCTCATTAATGATGCATTAATTCACCCATTTGCTATTAATCAGAATGATAATTCTAATGACCGGATCTACAGACTGCAATCTGCTCTATAACACACACAGGGACACGCAGCAGCCCTCCTCCTCCTCCTCAGTTAAAGATCGCTGCATTTGTTGATATGGAGTCAGATGGAGTTGTTGATGGGACAGAGGATTGGGAGACGGTGGAGGCAGAAGGTCCACCAGTCAAAGACCACATACCTGTCCCTCAACAAGACGAGTGCCGCTGTTTAAATAACAATGTCCCCTGAGCAGACACGCCTGGCTTTTAAAGGAAATGGGAGAGGACACTCTGGTTGGTTTAATTTATGTTACACCCCAAACACACCTATGAATAATTAAGGGACTAAATACAACCCCTTTCCGCCTTGCACCCTACTTTGTGCCCAGATTATGCGCCGTTTAACTTGCAAAATGGAGATGGAAACGCGCTAAATGCACTTATACCATAAACTTTAGACTGTGTACTTTAGATTGTTTACATAGGGCCCTCAGAGTGACATCTGACAAATAATAATACAGAAAGAAAACAGCTCTGTAAAACAAAGCAAAACAACACTGCACACTGCTCAGCGTCCCCGGGAAAGTTTATTCCAAGGTGCAGGAGACTCCGACCGATTGTTGAATCCTCAGATTCAGGAGGATTAATGTGGTTTCCATCCTGGCCATGGAACAGTGAACCAGCTCTTTACCCTTGAGGGTATGCTGAGGGGATCATGGGAGTTTGACTGTCCAGTCTACATGTGTTTTGTAGACTTGGTGAAGGCTACAACCATGTCTCCCAGGGAACCCTGTGAGGAGTAATGTGGGAGTATGGGGTACCTTTCTACAAGCCATCTGGTCCATTAACCAAAGTGGGTGCTGTGTCCATAGTCTCAGCAGAAAATCAAGCTGTGGCAGAAAGGCAAAGTTTTCGATTTACCAGTCGATCTACTCAAACCCCCACCAAAGGTCATGAGCTCAGGGTAGTGACCGAAACAATCAGACCGCAAATACAAGAGGCCAAAATGAGTTGTCTCAGAAGAGGCAGGTCTTAGCCTTAAAGATGAAGAGCTTGGACAACCAGAGGGAGCTTGGAGTAGAGCTGCTCCTTTCTCTTGAAAAGAGCCAGCTGAGGGGAAACCCTAGAGTAGACCCAGAACTCGCTAGAGGGATTATATATCTCATCTGGCATGGGAATGCTTCAGGATCCCCCAGAAGGAAGGTATGTTCTGTTATGCTGCATGAAACTATCACCGGCATATTAAAGATCCAATATGCTAATGTAAAGTAACTCATTATTCTGGATAGCAGAATTATTATTATTATTTGTTTATTTGGGGGGCACATTAATGAACGTTAGTATGAGATACAAATGTAAATGTGCCAGAGTTGGCAGGACAGCTAATTTGCATCCGTAGTCCCCTGGCAGGTGACAATAAAATACAAACAATATCACAATGGCACAAGGT